>CAIGRO010262350.1:0-14819 GCA_903798355.1 Fraxinus baroniana
GGATGAACTTACTGGAGTGATCCCACCGATAAATTGGATGAAGCGGCGGCGGACGGCAGTGGTTAGAGAGGGAGAACGGCAGACTGGAGGGAGAAGGGAGGTAGGAGAGAGAAGTGGAGGAGGAGGAGATGGCGGAGAACGGTGCTGGTGGATGAGTCGCCAGGCGGTGGTGGATGCGGTGGGCGGTGGTGTGGAGAGAAATGGGAGGGTGGAGAGAGATGGATCTAGGGTTTGGATGGATTGTATTGGAATTTGGGGGTAGGGGTGGGTATATATTAATTGAATTTAAAATATCATTATTAATATTAACTGTAAAATAAAAATCTGATTTTTGATTAAATAAAATAAAAACCTGATTTTTTAAAAGGGTATTCCTAAATCATTTATCCAATTACACCATATTCAAAGGGTATTCCTAAATCATAGTTTCCCATTACTTTGCCTAACAGTCCCCGTTAAGTTAATTAGTTCCTTACTGTCAGTCAATTCCATTTCCCATTCACGCACGTTTCTGGCTACGTGCCCATCTTTAGGGAATTGATTTATATTCCTCATGTGTATATATATATATATATATATATATATATATATATGTATGACGTTATATGGAATAAACACAAGATTTATTCTCATGTACTCACCCTTTTCCCTACACTCCACAGGATGAACGGGTCGTTGGTTGGCGGTCGGTGAAATGCAGTCGCTGTGCCGGGATTCGCGAAAATTAAATAAAGCAAATTCGATGTAATGTGATTCATGATTTTATTTTCAGCAATAACCTTGAATTTCATTATTTTATGATCATCTAATTGGAAAATTGAAAGATGAATTATTTGGTTGTGTATTTTCGTAATGGGATTTGATGCATTTTCGTAAATGAAATATCAAATAATTTATTATTCACCTTTTGTTTGCTAACTGTATATAATAGGTTGCTCATAGTTACAATGATTTCTACGTGTTTTATTTTAATTAGGCATTTTCGTATGTGAATGAATTACCAAAAAATCTGTTATTCCTCTTTTTAAATTGATTGATTATATGATCAGATAAAAATAGAATTTGACATTTTCTGATAATTAGTTTTGGTGGCGTTTCAAATTCTTCCAAAATTTGGGGCGTTACACATATTGTCGGTGCTCAAACATTTTTCTATCCCATCTTAGAGCATCTCTCATGTCCATAAATGCTAGCATTCTCCTTTCGGATCTCCAATCAAAATGTGTCGAAATTTGCTTGTATGAACGCGAGTGAGCCCGATATCCGTTGTCCAAGTAACCATTACGGAAAATGGGGTCTACAAATTGGCATCATTTGTGGAAGAATTGCACGTTCAAACCGCGAAAATCATGTGAAAAAAGCTAATAGGAAGATATATTCCTTGGAAAATTTATTGCTTTTTTTCTAAAAAAAAATGAGGGGTTCTTAAAGAAGAACCACAAGCTATTCCCAGAGGGATAGTTTTCAGGAGGCCGGTATATTCCTTGAAGAAAGGAATATCACTCAGTATCAAAGAGCCAAGTTACTGAAGAAAACACTACCATGAGTTTTGGCAATGATGATTCAGCTCTTTGAAGAGCTAGTGAGCACCCTATAGAAGGGAAACCCTCGCATGTTGCTCTAGCAACTCACCATCGATTTCACCAATGACACAGGCGAGGTAGATCACAAGGTGGATCGAGTCATAGGTCTAGAATATCTGCTAGACTCACGAGGGAAATAACCACCATGGCCGTAAATATGAGAGATATAACCCAACAAAAAATTATCATGCATGAGCTGTTAAGCAACATGCAGAGCCAGGAAGGATACCCAGTCCTCCCATATGTAGCTAAAGGAAATGCATTCTTTTATGACCCCCCATAAGGAAACTACTACCGTGGCAAACAGGTCCAAAGCTAAATAGCTGATAACCAACACTATATAAAGGATGAATCCTCTCAGGAAAGGGAGTTGGGGTTGATACATCCATAACTTTTCTACGGACCGACCTAATGAGGTCCCATTTAACTTTCCTCCAAATTATGAACTGAAAGATATGCCTTAGAGATCTATAAGTGTGTTTGACAGGCTAGGCTCAGGAGGACCATGGTGGTCACTTCCCTGGTGAGTCTAGCAGCTATTCTAGACCTACTTCTCGATCCACCTTGAGTTGGGACAAGCATCCTTAATCCTCTGGGTCGTGAAAGAATGCATTTCCTTGAGTTGTGTATGGAAGGACTGGGTATCCTTCCTTGCTCTGCATGTTGCTTAACAGCTCATGGAGGTCGCTAGACCTTTGCGGTTCATTAGAGTCTTCATCTTCCATGGCTTGCATTCCCGAAGTGATTGGGACGACCCTGCTTGATTTGCCATTCTCCCAGGGGATTGGGAATGCTCTATCCCAACTCACTTCGTGCTTCAAAAAATCTCCAAGTATGATGGAAGAAGTGATCCTGTTAGGCACCTCAACAGCTTTAAAACTCACATCCCACTCTTATTATAAAGTGTAGAGCTTCCTACTTAACCTTGAGTGGCAGCTCAAATATGGAACCCTAGGCTTCGGGAAGGAAGTATTAGAAGTTGGTCAGATTTCAAGAAAACTTTCATTAACCACTTTGCAATGAGTAAGGAAGGCAAATGGATAATACAACGCCTCCAGGACATGATAACAACATGGAGAGTCACTGAAGAGGTTTTTGTTTTGTTTCACCGATGAAATAATCTATTATGTAGAAGTCACCGATAGGGATGTCCAATCAACCCTAAGAGGAAGGCTGGTTATGAATTCTCTCTTTTGGAAAGACGTACAGAACAAAGATCCTACCAATTATTATGCCTTGCTAGAGATGATAAGGCCCAAGGTCATCAATGAGGAATTGAAGGATTATCGTAAAAGAGCTAATATGGGACTCTCACCTTCTTAGAAGCAACGAGGCAGAGGTCATACCTCCTACTCGATTGAACACCAGGTCGGACTAGGGCTGGGCAAAATGTCCGAACCGAACCGAGCGATTTTTCTTAACTTAAAAATCCGAAGAAAAATCGAGAACTGAAGAACCAAAATGTTTTGGTTCGGTTCTCGGTTCTAGATTTGGAACCGAATAAGAACCGAATTTTTTTTTTGATAAATCAATTTATTTTATTTTTTTCTAAACAAATTAATAATTTTTTGTTTAACTATTTGACCTATATATATATATATATATGTGTGTGTGTGTGTGTATATATATATATATATATATAGAAATGATCTAATGAGCACCGGTGCTCATCTTATCATAAGTACCAATGATGTGTCATATTAATTCATTGGTGGATTGGAACTCACAAAATTTTTATACACCAATGAATTAATATGATATATCATCAGTGCTTGGGATAAAATGAGCACCGGTGCTCATTATATATTCTTTAACCTAACACGAGTTTAATTTTAGGCTGGTTTATAGTTTGGCTTTTGTTTCGTATTGGACTTAGTTTAGATTGGGTTTGGTTTCAGTCTTAGGTTAGGCTTTAGTTGCTATTTCAGCCACTCATGGTTGGGTTTAGGGTTTAGTTACAAAGATTGAACTTGGTATTTGTATCTACTTTTTGTTATTATTATTAGTATCTGCTTTCAGGTGTATTTATGTAGTATTATTCTAAATGTTAAAAAAATTAATTATAGTACGGAACCGAACAGAACCGAACCCAAACGGTTCCAAAATTATATCTGGAACCGACGATTCCATTTACTAAATACCCAAAAATTTCCGAACAAAAAAAAATCGAACCGAACCGAACCGACCCACGCCCACCCCTAGGTCGGACAGTCATCCACCATAAAGTAGGTTGAATTTTGAAACATCCAATTAAAGTATGGGCTGAATTAGGCTAATGGGCCGTTAGTATATAGGACCATGTTACTGTTACTTAACAATTTACCTAAAGTTTTAGTTTCACCCACTTGACAAATGGCGGGGCCAAATTAGGTTAACAGGCCGTTAGTATATAGGACCATGCTATTGTTACCTAACAATTTACCTAAAGTTTTACCTACTTGACAAATGGTGCCCCCCTATTGGGGGGCGCCGTAGGGGGCAACATTTGTCAAGTAAGTAAAACTTTAGATAAATTGTTAGGTACAACAAGTTTAATCCTAGTATATATACACGGTTATGGTCCTCGAATCACACGTGAATTGTTCATTCTGTTCTAATTCTCATCTGCAGATAGAAATAAAGAACTACATGTTGATTTGGAAGACTGAAATCGCAAGACTTATTCATTACAATAATAATGCCTGATTCAGGCACGCTTCCGCTTCAGCTTCAGCTCACAAAATCTTGATGATCCAACATGAATGATCAATATCACAGTAAAGTATTTTCCCAACAAGTGGTATCAGAGCCAATTTATGTTGAATTATTGAGAATCAAAATCTTAATTAAGTTCATGTTTTTCAAATTTAGCAATTTCAGTATTATTTTGTTAAATTTGAAAATTATTCGATCGATTTTCTAGAAATTCAGATTTCAATTTTTTTAAAAAACAAAATTTCCAATAGTTAGTGTTGCACACAGGTGCTGCTGCGTTCAGCGCACTCTCACCAATGTGGTGAGCGCTGCGTCGACTTTTGGGGTTCGCGTTCGCTTGTTCTCCCTCTCCACCATAAGTTTTTTTTAAGGTTTACAGGTTATGGAATTTTTTGGGGGCAGGGGCTTGGGTTGTAAATTTGAAGATTTATGGTTCTTGGTTTCAATTTAAGAATTAGGATTAGGGTTGCAATATTTAAAATCTATTTTTAATGTTTCAGCCCTTTAAGTTTAAATTGTTGGTAATTCAACCCCTTAGAGTGTGTTTGGTGCACATTAAAATGAGAGAATGCATTTTTTTGATGTGATGTGATGAGAAATATGTGGTTGAAAAAGAAAGAAAAGTTATTGATGTGATNGCAATATTTAAAATCTATTTTTAATGTTTCAGCCCTTTAAGTTTAAATTGTTGGTAATTCAACCCCTTAGAGTGTGTTTGGTGCACATTAAAATGAGAGAATTCATTTTTTTGAAGTGATGTGATGAGAAATATGTGGTTGAAAAAGAAGGAAAAGTTATTGATGTGATGGAAAATATTATTTTGTTGAAGAATGTGTGGTTGAAAATGAATAGAAGAATGAGAATGAAAAAAATAATGTGGAACAAACAGGGGCTTAAGGTTAAAGTTCATCCAATTAGAGATCTTTTAAAGTTCCGAATTAAATAATTCAGTCCCTAAATTTTGAAAATTAATTAATTTGGGTCACTGAATTTCTGAATTTTGTAATTAAGCCCCTAAAATTCACAATTTATTTAAATTGGCCCCTAACGTTTCGAATAATTAAGTTTTAGGTCCCTAAAGTTTTCAATAATTAATTATTGACCCCAAAAGTTTTGGATAATTAATTTTTTATCCATAAAGTTCTGAATTATTAACTCTTAGGCCCCTAAAGTTTCAAAATAAATCAAATATGCAAATTCGGTGATTTTCTTTTTCAAATTTTGTTACAAATGACTCTTTTTAGAGGTATAATATTTGAAAGTGAATATTTTTTTTGTTTTTTTTAGTAACATTAAATGTTTATTAAGAAAACCTCACTTGTGGTGGAAGGAAAACCGTGGTTACAAAATTCCAACATAAAAATAACACTAGCATCTAATGTGAGGAATTCCCCAACGGTCTGTGCGAAGAAGAGAAGGAAAATAAGCACCATGAAAGACCTCAAAAGATTCTCCATTGCTTGCTTTCTTTGCAAGAAAATCTGCTGCCATGTTCGCCTCCCGATACACATGCTGAATTTTAGCATTAACCTTATTAGCCAAAATTAGAATTTCATCCCAAAAATCTTGAAGGAACCATAAAGAGCAAGCTCCCTTTTCCATCCAACGAACCATCACTTTTGAGTCTGATTCTATCATCACATTCTGTAACCTAAGATTGCTACACATTCTCAAACCATCAAGAAGAGCTCTGGTTTCGGCAACCGTGTTCGTGGCATGGCCATAATGATGAGCAAAGCCCATCCAACAAATACCATTTGCATAACGTACAAGACCCCCTCCGCCAGCTTGTCAAGGATTCCCTACAGATGCCCCATCAATATTCAGTTTAATAAAGTGGCCATTAGGTTTTCTCCAAGATATTAGCAGCACTTGTGATGGCTTTGGGCAAATAATAGGACAATTAAGAGATTTAAGAGAACATATATCCCGGTCCGGAAGTCGTTTCACTTTGCATATCATTCCATCACAAGCAGACAGGAAAGATTTAATCCTCCACACAACTCCTTGGAGTGAATTACCTATTTAGTCACTGAACTTTCAGCCATGCACGTAACTAGTCACTGAACTTTAAAAATCATGCAACTAGTCACTGAACTTTGCCAATTGTAATCCCAGCAGTCACTCAACTTACTCCGTTAACTAATTGGACAGAATTCTGACGTGTTCGATGACGTGGCGTGCCACTCAGATGGTGAATGCCAAATGGACGAGTTTGTTACACAGTTGGCATTTTTAAAAAGGAAACAAAGACAAAGAAAAAAATTAAAACGAACACGGAGGTGAAGCCGAGACCGTTCTCTAAGCCAAATCCAAATTTTTTTCTTTGATGAGATGCAGTAATTGAATCATTACCCACAGCCGTTTTCTCATGAATTTCATGTTGGTTGGTCCAATTTGTAGGTTGCAATTGTGGAGAAGCATCAATTCCGTCCAATTAGTTAACGGAGTGAGTTGAGTGACTGTTGGGATTACAATTGGCAAAATTCAGTGACTAGTTGCGTGATTTTTAAAGTTCAGTGACTAGTTACGTGCATATCTGAAAGTTCAGTGACTAAATAGGCAATTCACTCCAACTCGTTGCC
Organism: Fraxinus baroniana; assembly: GCA_903798355.1. Classification (NCBI taxonomy): domain Eukaryota; kingdom Viridiplantae; phylum Streptophyta; class Magnoliopsida; order Lamiales; family Oleaceae; genus Fraxinus; species Fraxinus baroniana. The sequence goes on from CAIGRO010262350.1 coordinate 6,863, forward strand.
ATCGAAAAGTTGTTCCTTCCATGCGAGCAGCACACATCGCTGTCCAAAGTGCCCAGGTGATTACTACTTAGACGCCACTTCTCCTGAGCATAGGACGTGATCAAGAGTCTCCACAGTAGGCGCTAAACAACATTCACATTTTGACGCTAAAGGAATTCCAAGAGATTGTACGATATCATCAACTGGAAGACTATTTTTTATAGAGCACCAAGTCACAAAAGACATTTGCTTAGGCACCCTCGAATGCCAAATCCATTTCGACCAAGGACATACCTCACCTTTTTTACAGATTAGATTCCATGCAGTTTTAGTAGAAAACAAACCATCTTTGCTGGGTTTCTAGATATACAAATCACGACTAGGACGCAAACAGACCCCATAATGTTCGATGTCAAACGTGTGATCCTCTCCCACTAATTCCTGAAGCCGTGCACTGTCCCATTTTCCATTAGAAAATAAGTCCTGAACTTTCAACGAAGGATCCAGAACTACCAATCCTTTTTCCTCCAGACTTTGCATATCCATCCAGTGATCATACCAAAAGCTAGAGGAACCATCATAAATCCGACAAACGAAATGTTGCAAAATAATTCGCAAGACAGAGAGAATACCTTTAAAAAATATGGAATGAGATGGTGACGCGTTCAATGAATACAGTGATCCATTTTTGATGTATTTAGCTAGGGGTGGGCACGGGTCGGATCGGTTCGGATCGGTTCAGTTCGGTTCCAGAAATTTTTGGGTATTTAGTAAATGGAACCGTCGGTTCCAGATAAAATTCTGGAACCGTTTGGGTTCTGTTCGGTTCTATTCGGTTCTGTTCGATTTCATACTATAATTAATTTTTTTAACATTTAGAATAACACTACATAAATACATCTGAAAGTAGATACTAATATTAGAAAAAAACTTGTTGTACCCAAAAGTTTTACCAAATCTTTTACCTAATCGACACATGACCGCCCCCTATTGGGTGGGCGCCTAGGGGCCAGGTGCCCACCCAATAGGGGGAGACCATGTGTCGATTAGGTAAAAGATTTGGTAAAATTTTTGTTTGATATAGCATCACATATAATATTAATGACAAAAAGTAGATACAAATACCAAGTTCAATCTTAGCTTTTACAAATAAACGTAATATTTTAAAGTATTAATAATACTATCCAACTATGTAATGTAATTATCAGTTGCTTGACTTTCATACTAATTACTAAGAAACTCTAACAAGAACAAAATGAAAAAAAAAAAACACAATTAACAAACATAAATAAATTATAAATTAAAAAAAATTCGGTTCTTTTTCGGTTCTTCGGTTCTAGGTCTAGAACCGAGAACCGAACCAAAACCTTTCAGTTCTCGATTCGGGTACCTGTTCGGGTTTTTAATTTAAGAAAACTCGCTCTGTTCGGTTCGGTTTGGTTCGGACATTTTGCCCTGCCCTATATTTAGCTACAAAAAAATCTGCCCAAAATGATTTACCCTACAACAATTTCCAGGCAAACCTAATGAATAAAGATTTTTGTACTTCACCAAAATCTCAAAAGCCCAAACCCCCTTCCTCTATCGGTAAACAAATCTTCTGCCATGACACCCATTTCCTTCGTCTCTCACCATCAGAAGCACTCCAAAGAAAAGAAGAAACAATACGATTCAGCTGTGAATGAATCTCCTTTGGTAGATTTAACACCGACATAATACGAATAGGAATACTGCTTAGAACATGCTTTATCAAAATAATTTTACCTACAAATGAGAGCAAGCATCCCTTCCATCCAACCAATTTTTTTTGGATTTTCGTCAATAGAGGTTCGAGCATATTATTCAAAAGTTTCCCTTTGAATAGAGGCACCCCCAAATAAAGACAAGGCTAGCCACCTTCCTTAAAACCCGATAATGCCATTAAATTTGTCCTCCTGGACATAGTGATATGTTTCGAAAAGAAAATAGATGATTTAGCCGAACTCACAAGCTGGCCAGAAATCCTCTCATACTTCTTTATAATCTGCAATACATTTCCAACTGATTTCTTGCTCCCATTAGCAAAAATAAGCAGATCGTCAGCATAAAATAAATGAATAATGGTCATCCGACTAGAGGAAAAAGGCTGAAAACGACCACATTCTAAATCATGGTTAATCATACGAGATAGCAATTCCTGCGCCAATATAAACAGATAAGGTGATAAAGGGTCTCCTTGACGCAATCCTCTCGAAGGCTTGAAGAATCCTTTGGTTTTCCCATTTAACATGACCGAAAAAATAGGGGAGGAAATGCAATTAAAAATGAGACTTCTCCATTTCTCTGAAAAGCCCAATTTCTTAAGCACAGCAATAAGAAAGCTCCAATTAACCCGGTCATACGCTTTGGCCATGTCAATCTTCAGTAAAATGTTTCCACCTCTCAATTTCTTCTGTAACTTATGAACCATTTCTTGAGCTATTGAGATATTATCAAAGATACTCTTGCCCCAGATAAAAGCAGATTGCTCACGAGAGATCATATTTTCCGTCACAGGTGCCAATCTAGCCACCATAATCTTTGACAAAATCTTATAGACCACTGAGCAAAGACTAATAGGCCTGAATTTATTGAAATTATTGAGGAGATTGACCTTTGGAATAAGCACAATTTTAGTTGCCCCAAGAGCAGTAGTGAGTGGAATTCCTTCAAAGAACTCTCTGGCCACTTCAAGAATATCCTCCTTAACGACATCCCAAGCATGAGTGAAGAAACAAGCACTATACCCATCGTGACTTGGACTACTATCCCCCAGAATAGACCAAGCGCTTCACGAACCTCCTCCAGCTCCGGTGGTTTGCATAGATTCTCATTATCCTCTACAGTTATAGAAGATTGTAATAGATCCAGATCATTAGCGCCCACTAAAATAGGGGAGACTGTCAATAAATTGCTGAAGAATTGCACTGCCCCGTCATGAACTTCATCAGCCGAATGTAGGACACTCCCATCTTCCAACACAATATGATCAATAAGTCGACCTTTCTTCTTATTCTTCACATTAGCATGAAAGAATTTAGTGTTAGCTTCCCCTTCTTGTAGCCATTTAATCCGTGATTTTTGCTTCCAAAATGATTCTTCTCTATCAAGCCACATAGAATGTTGACTGCGACACTGTAATAACTCAGCCTCACCTTCAAGGGAAAAATCTTCCACAAGCGAGTTTTCAAGATGAACCATCTTATCTTCGAGGAAGCCAATCTCCTGTTGTACTTTGCCAAAGGTCTCCACATTCCATTTCCTTAACGCCAGTTTAAGAGCCTTAAGTTTGTGTCCTAAACGAACCATAGGAGAGCCACTAACTTCCATCATTTATACATGTTGAACTAGGGGAAGAAAGCCTTCATGGGAACACCACATACGGAGAAATCGAAACGGACGGGGGGCCAAGAAAATCTGATCTCCCCAAACACCGAATAACCATTGGACAATGATCAGAAGAGGACCTGTCCAAATAGGACATAGCCAGAGAAGGGAACTTATCTTTAAAATTCTGATTAATCACCACACGATCCAACTGAGCCCAAATGCGACGAGTCCCCTGACGTCCATTGCACCAAGATAATTTAGGACCATCAAAAGAAATATCAAGCAAACTTGAATCCTGAATGACAGAATTAAAATCACTTTTGGCCCTTGATGAGGTAAACACACCACCCAGCTTTTCATCATTAGACCGAACAACATTAAAGTCTCCTCCAACAAGCCACGTGGTATTCAGACTGTCCAAAGCATGAAGTTGATCCCATAATTCCCTTCGACGCATTAGACAACAACTTGCATAAATAAAAGAAGCCAACACTCTGTAATTACCACACGAAAACCAACCTGCAAGCATTTGGTCCGAAGAAGTCACGTGCTCAAAATGAAGATCATTATTCTAAAAAATCCGAACTTTACCCCCAGACTCACAGTTAGATGAATAATTTTGAAAATGTAATTGTTTGGCCCAATGGCTCAATCTATCCACAGTAACAAACAGTTCTAATAAAACCATGATTGCTGGATTATAACTCTTTCGCAACTGCATTAACCTACTCTTAGAAGAAATAACTCCCCTGACATTCCAGATCAATATATTCATCATTAATAAAAAAATTTAGAGCACGTGGTTATGCCAAGAACCACTTTTTTCCTATTACTTTCTCTTCTCTTTCTCGCTGGAAAAATGTTTTCAACCTCAGTTTCATAATTCAATACCTCCAACTCCAGTAATTCATCTCCAGAAGCGCCATCAAATTGAGTATGATAAGGACCAAAGCCCCTCTTGTTTTCCATATTATCCATTTCCAAGACTAGGTTCCCCTCCTGATTCCATGAGTCTATCTGGTTCACTATCCGATTGATATCAGTAGGGTCGTGTTCCCTAACTACCACATCCGCTATACTCTCCAACTCGTTCATCACAATACCCTCATGAATAGCTTCAATGTCCCCTCTCAAAATTGCCTGTTCCATCACCTTATCCTTTGAGACCCCATTATCATTCATATGCAACGAGTAATTATTTCTATCTGTTTCACTATTATGTTCCCCATAGCATAAACCCGTGTCACCATACCTTCCAGTGTCCACAACCTTAACAAAATTGTGAACACGGCCAAACAAATCAGCAAACATTACCAAATCAGAATTAAAAACCCGACCACTCTTCAAAAGTAGATCACATATTTTTTGCTTCCTAAGTTCTGTCTCCACCGTCGTAAAAGTAGGGGCCAGATCCGCTTCTTGATTGCCATCTTTCCTCCTCCAAACTTTTCCTGGTACCTTTGGCTTAGGTAAATCTACCTCAGAAGTCAGAACCTTATTTTCTTTTCTTCAATTCCTACAATTCACATCCGAATGACCTTGAACTCCACACAATTGACAGAATGCTGGCAACGTTTCGTAAATAATTTCTTGGCATCGACTGGATGGATGGATTGAATGGAATTCCAAGCCAAAAAGATTGACGTGGAGGTTTAGAGATGTCCATCTCAACACATATACGAGCTCCATCAATTCGTGATGCGCAAGCAGTGGAATTATCTCACTTCAGGAAACGTCCAAAAACTCCACCAATAACTCGCAAAATGGATTCGTGATAATAATGGGGAGGCAGTCCTGGGGGAAAAATCAAGACAGGTACCAACGAAGTTTCATGATCTTCATCAAAGTTTGGTGACCAGATGAAAAGGCGATATGGCGAGCCCTCAATATCCGACAATTCTCTCATACAAGAAATCCCAAAATCATCCTCTGTCGTAAGACGAACAAAAACATTACGTGATTTTTGCATGATGCTAACTGTAAGTGAGGCTTTCAATCCCTACCAAAATTCGGATCTGATCTAAACTAGGTCGCCTCTTAAGGAACTTCAATACCACAGAATACCTGAACGGAGATGCTGCTTTTTCTAGTTCCCCTTTTGTAAAATGGATCCAGGTTTCTCCGTCTTTTTCCATGGGAGGACGCATCTCAATATCAACCTCTGGGATAGGTTGGGGCCTCGACTGTAACACAGATGCATAGGAAGCCATCCCATCAGCCACTTTGAAGGGCGGCTTAGGAGGTGGTGCTGCCGCCATGACAGGAAAACCTAGGTTAGAAACCCTAGGTTTAGGAAAAAAGTTAGAGTAGAATTTAAGTTATTCAGGTTGCTGAGTTGTTACTTTTCCATGGTGTTGTATTAACTCTTCATAAGCCTTTGAAAGTGAATTAATTGAATCAACATGTTACCAAAGCAACCTCTCTTATGGAAAGTAATTAACTTAGAATATTAAAAGATGTTTGTGTGTATTATTCATAGGAATATTTGATCGACCCAAAGGAAACTTAATATTTGGCCAAATTGCATATACACCCGTGGTGATAAACATGTGGCAATTATTTGGTTTAACGCGTGATCAATAAATCAGTTCAAAGAAATGTTTATTGATTGACACGTTTCTTTATTGTCAATGTTTGATAACTACAATAAGAGTACCACTTACAAGTCAATATTTTATGTCCAAAAACTAAATATTAATGTTGTGATATGTATCTTGTGATGGACCTACTATTATTTGAAATATTAATGAACTCATCTCACATTGTGTCCAAGAAGATGAAAGATTGAAGCATGATAAAACAGAAAGCGCTCATTAAGCCACCACCTCTATGGACAAAAGAATAAGAAAATGAAAGCCAATAAGGAAGTTAAGGGTACAACATCACAAAAGAAAAACATAAGGAACTAACTGAGGGTGACTATTTTTCTGTGGAGCTGGATGTCATAAGAAGATGAAATGTACAAACTATCGCGCATGGCGTGCCAGAAAGGTATTCTTCTTCATTTGGTTTTTTCTAATGTTAATTTAACTTCAGTACCTAGACACTTAAGGTAAATAGATTCTGGTGCAACAACTCACATCAGTGTGTCTATACAGGGTTGTCTGAGTTGCCGAAAACCAAGCGATAGTGAAAGATACATCTATATTGGCGACGACAAGACGGTGGAAGTAGAAGAAATATGAAAATTTATATTACTGTTAAAGAAATGATTTTATTTGGATCTTAATAAGACATTCATTGTACCGTCTTTTCGACAAAATTTGATCTTCATTTCTGCTTTGGACAAATTTGGTTATTCTTGTTCATTTGAGAATTGAAAATTTATTTTATTTCATAATTCAAAAATGGTTGATTCTGGCTCTTTATTAGGTTACGATAATCTTTATTTAATTTAATTGATACGATTGCTTCTTTTAATGAATGTTTGCATGTAAATACTCGATGTGTAAAGCAAAAATTAATCAACGAGAATTCTACCTCATAGTGGCACAAGAGATTATATTATATCTCCAAGAGGAGAATTGAGAGAATTATGTCTAACAAAACTCTCTGTTAACTGTATAAATGGAAAACAAATCAATAAAATGAGATTTCAAGCAATAGGACTTTGGACGTCTTAGAACTTATACATACAGAAATTGTATGAACAAAATCAAAGCCAACTTAAGGTATAGATTTTCGCTTGAGGGGAAATACTCAAAGGGATTTTTGTGATCATAAGGCAATGATACTGCTTTATAATAAATTACAAGAAGTGTTCAACATGTTACAATGAGTTTCCTTAGTATTTTCCCTAGAGTTTTTTTCATCATCCTTGACCATTTGCATTATGGCCCTTTTATAGGAGAGGTATACTGACACATAGTACTCCTGCCTTGTCAACCTAAAAAGCCGAGCTGAGCTAGTTCATGCGTTGGCACTATAGGATTGGCGTCCTAGCTCAGCTCCATCCCGTTGATCGTGAGGTGATGGGACAAGCGGTTCCCAGCATTAAATACATTGTTTAGTAAGGTAAGCTAAGACTTCTGATTGGACGGCCAGGTAGGCGCTGACACAAGACCTTTCCATGTGTACTTCTTTGATTGGTGACTTGAAGATCTTGTCAGTGATATGTAATCATTAGTTACTGTTGTGCCTTGAAAGGCTACAATAGCTTGCTGAGTAAGTTATATAAAGACCGAACTGACCTTACATCACCAAGCTCGCGTTGTCTTCTCCTCATTGGAATGTAACGGCCCTAGCTCAGCGACCTGAGAGGTCGGTGTCAACAATAACGTTCATAGACGAATTTTCTAGATATGACTATATTTTCGAGACATGAAATGCACTGTTCTTTGAGGATGTTGAGTTTGTAGGGAGAGAAAGGGTTACAAACTTTGTCTTTGAGGAGGAATATGTTGAAATTCCTCCAATTTCCATTGATAATGATCAGGATCATGTTTCTGTCCCTGACATTGTTGAAGAAGTAACTCCGCATCACGACAATGTCATTGTATCTCCCTCTAAAGGTCAACAACTTATTCTAGAAGAGCAAACTCTATAGCCTCAAGAACCAATGTCATTAAGAAGATCTACTAGAGAGTGGAGAAGTGCGATTTTGGGTGATTACATCGTATTTCTCCAAGAA
>CAIGRO010262416.1:0-11894 GCA_903798355.1 Fraxinus baroniana
CATTCCCATTTTGAATAAACTTTTCCATGTTATGAACATTACGTAAGTTTACCTGCTCAACGATGTCTTGTGTGAGTTCACTTAGCAATGCGCGCATGGTCCGAGGACTCAATTCTGTTATTGGCTCGTAACGACTTTGACTCTATCCATCTGTTCCTAGAGTGTTCGGCTGCTCCTCATATCGTTCAATCACAGGACTAATCTCTGGCTTGCTGGCTATTTATCAGAGTTTTTATGAGACATATTGCTCTCACTTTTGTATCTTCAAACATCAAACTGTCCCACCAGGCTTGCCAAATTGTTTCTCACAGAAAGTCGGGCCTCACTAACAATTAAAAGCGTTCAGATGATTGTGTAAGGAACAAACCTCTTGAAATAAAGTCCCAAAAAGAGGTGCTTTATTGATAAAGATTTACAATCGAGGAGAAGAGAAAATGCCTCCAAGGGACGCAAGCACACAAAACAGTTGAAAGTTAAATTCGGTAAAAGTAAAAATGAAAATTACATATTCTCTGTTCAAGAATGTTTAATTCGGGGTGTTTTCTTCTATGCCTTCTCTTCTCTTTTATACTCCTCTGACAGTTGTTCCTGTGGAACCGCTTGGAACTGCTGGTCGTCCTGTAACTACCCACGTTATTCATCATGGCTGATTTATCATGAAACTTCCGTTTTAACTGTTGATGATACTTCCGCTATTTAACCGTTTATAAATGAGATTTTTGGATCATGGGACGCGATGAGATTGCCCATTAACTGCCTCAGTAACTGTTGCTCATAATAGCAATTAACAGGGGCTTGGGCATTTCATAGCCTTGGGCGATGATGGCACCGTCACCCTGAATTATTATACAGTTTCATAATCCCCCAAAGCTTGAGCGTTTAGCATCTGGGCATTTACTACATTGTTCCGTCTTGGGTCTTCTATATGGTCTTATTTAAGACTATCCTTCGAACTTCTTAATTGGGCTCCATTCCTTGGGCCATTTAATTGGGCTGCATTTTTATGTGTCAACAACCACCCTTAAAAGCTCAACTAATTAAAGAGCCAAAGTTCACTACCCTTAAAAGTTCAACTAATTAAAGAATCAATGTCTGATAGTTTCTAAAGGGCAAATGTCCAACTGGCAGGAAGTACCTAGGAAAATTCGAACTTTAATTCATGATTAAACAATTAAACAACCCCCTTATCACAAAAGTAAAGCAAATATTTGATCATTATATCAACTAACAAAACCCCATTAACTATCTCATTATTTTAAGCATCACACGATATTGAATTTCATGGATTTTATGGGTTTTGCAACAGATTCTACAAAATGCGAAAATTCCAACACAAACGAAACAACCGCGTAAATATAGAAAGTAAAAGGACAGTTTAAATCAAGAACACGAATAACAATAAAAAGTTGAAGAATGAAATCACAACGAGCAACAATGAAAGAATAGAAAGAGATAAAAAATAAAAATGAAGTGGTGTTGTGGTTACAATTGCTGACTAGTAATTTGATGTATTGATCTTGAGAGCTGTGAATATATGCTAAATCTATATCATTTGAGGGTGAACATGATGCTTTACCGAAAATGCAACGTGGTGAAATAAACATGCAGAAAAAAGAGAAAAAGATGCATTTTGGCGAAGAAATCAAACAGCGTGATGCATTTTTAAAACTTTTTCTGGTATGAACTTTCAATTTGGCGGTTGGGATAGCAATGAGGGAGTAAATTTGAGACGGTGCTCAGGTTCTAGTGTGAGCCATGTTACACTGACTAGTGACTAGAAGTTTTGCCATCTCAAGATCGTTCTAGAGTTGCCAAAGTCGTGCTGATCATTTTGGGAAGGGAAGGTGGGACAGGGCAAGGCGGTGGAAAATAAAATATATTTATTTATTATTTTAGTATTATATTTTATTTTACTAAATACAATTTAAATTTAAACATATAATAGATTAAACATAATAATTAAACTAAAAAATAAGAGAGGACCATATTCTCATCTCCACCTTGATTTCTTAACGAAGCGGGGCAATGTAGAATGAGACGAAGAGGCATTTTACCATCTCTAATATTTGTTTATGCTTCATGTTTGGCTATATTTAAAAAAAAAAATGTTTACTTGTACTTGTGTTCTAAAATAAATATTATTTTTGGTAGTAATTATACTTGTTTTGATAAATAAAGTACTAGTTACTTTTGAAATAAGTAATTTTGTAATTGTAATAGTTTCATGCTTGACAAAAATATTTCTTATAAATATTGTTAAAAGTATGGCATTTTTATATATTAAAAGTTACAAATATTCTTTTTCACCCAAAGTAGATTATCATAAGTTGTGGATCTTATCGAATGTGTAGATTTTTAAATAAAGGTTGTTAATTTATTGATAAAAAAGATATTTGATCAACTTACAAACTTAAAAAATATTTACCAAACATGTAAGTGCTTGTTTGGAAAATCTTTTATATGCTGAAAATAATTAGTCAAAATTCATTTTTAACAGCACTTCATTGGACTCATAATTTTGTAAAGACTTGTATAAATAGATAATTCTCATGTGGTGGATGCAACAAAAAATATTTTGTTAGCCTAGTAATGCATAAATTCGATGTGCATCTATTGTGGTTAAAAACAGACTCATTTGTCCTATCTATTTGTTGAGGATGTTACACTGATAATGTGCATATTATATTACAAAAATATACCGTTTATATGCGTGAAATCAAAACATAATTCAACTAACCAAAATAGTTGAGAAGACAACTTAATGGTTTACCGAATTCGAATACATGAATATGGACTCGTCACTTTCCATTTTTGAATGAAAGAATGTCATTGAACCTTGCAATATAAACATATAAAAAAGGTTAGTCAATTTTTTGAAATCAAAATAAATGAAATTAGAAATGGAAAGATAAGGAAAAAAAAAACAGAGATGCTAGTCATGTAAATGGCCGATGCAAGTGTTGAACACTTTTTTCCTTAAGATGGATTTGCCCTGCATTGGTGCTAATGGTTTTCCGGCAACCATCTCCCAAGATACAACAACCGTGTCAAGCCATAGGAGCACTTCAAATGGCTTAGACAAAACGAACTCATGATTTTATGCAAAGAAATCACTTTTGATGAAGTGTTTTATGCAACATAACATGTAAAAAATGATATGAAATTATAAATACACGTTCAAGGGGTCCTATATATAGAGAATGAAGGGTTGTGAATGAAGTATCCGTCCCAAATTCAGTAACTCTTGCCAAAGGTCTATTCATTGTCGTTAGCTTGTCGCCAACACGTCGCTCGAGCGAAAATAACAGAGACTGTTGCTAGCCTATCGCTAGCCTGTCGCTAGCCTGTTGCTAGCCTATTGCTAGAGTGACAGTCCAGCATTAGGCTAGCAACACACTTCGATAAATTTCTGACCATTTTTTCTATTTTCTTTAAACTTTGGACCTTAATTTCTCATTCATACGAAATTGTGGTCGTCAATTCACAATTTATTGAAATTGCATACAATGTACTGAAATTCAACTACAATTTGATCAAGGTCCTCATATAGACCAACAATGCTTTTCCAAGCATAAATCAACTTAATTGGTTCCTTGCATGTAGTATAGTACAATAATGAAGAAGGCTAAGCATCTTGATTCACAAGATTGCAACTTCTCCAAACATATGCAATTTATCAAATATTCAAATTTGTGACATTTCAAAAGACAGTATCATGGAGTACCAATTCACCTTATACTCCATAGGTTGAAAAGTTGTGTTCTCAAAAGACACAACCTTACAAATGACACACCTCTTGGAATTAATCTCTATAAAGAGACACACCCATTGGAAAATAATCATATCAAAAGTCATGATCTTTCAAAGACACGCCTTTTCATCTAAATTGATTCTAAAATATTTCATAATATTTTATATTATTTTCCAACTATTTCAAGTAATTAAGCGGCTTACTTCTCATTACTAAATAGTGATTCCACTTAGCACAAAATCATAGTTTATCACTCTTATGCAAATATAATTTTACATAAATCTTCTCACTTAATTTCATCAAATTAATTGAAGCTATCAACATTAAGACATAAACTCAACCAACTAATTTACCATGTCATTTTTCATATTCCAATAGAATGAATAGTCATGAAAGTTCATATACTTTCAACAAATAGCTGACATTCTTCCAATATTTATACATGTATAAGCATAATGGTATCCATTTCTGTTATTAAAACAGAAATTCATCACATTCAAAGTGAAGAAAGGATTGATTCACGGTAACTTCGATAAAAAAAAAAAAAAAAGCACATACAAGTTTATCTTAAGATTGTTGGGGATATTACAACAATAATGTACATATTCTATTCACAAAAACATACTGTTTATATGCGTGAAATCGAAACATAATTCGACTTACCAAAATAATTGAAAAGACAACTTAATGATTTACCAAATCCGAATACATGAATATGGACTCGTATCTTTCCATTTTTGAATGAAAGAATGTCATTGAACCTTGTAATGTAAACATATAAAAAAGGTTAGTCAATATTTTTGAAATCAAAATAAATGAAACCGGAAATGGAAAGATTAGAAAAGAAGATATGCTAGTGATAGGATTGATCGATACAAGTGTTGAACACTTTTTCCTTAAGATGGATTTGCCCAACATCGGTGCTAACGATTTTTCGACAACCATCTTCCAAGACACAACGACCACGTCAAGCCATAGGAGCACTCTAAATGGTTTAGACCAACGAACTCGAACGAAATTCTCTCTTTACCGAACTTATAATTTTATGCAAAGAAATCACTTTTGATGAAGTGTTTTATGCAACATAACATGTCAAGAATGATTTATAAATACACGTCCAAGGGGTCCTATATATAGAAGATGAGGGGTTGTGAATGAAGTGTCACACTTCAAATTCAGAAACTCTTGCCAAATGTCACACTATTCACTATCGCTAGCCTGTCGCCAACATGTTGTTCGAGCGAAGATAACAAAGACTATGTTGCTAGTTTATTGCTAACCTGTTGCTAGCTTGTCGCTCGAGAGACAGTCCAGCATCAGGTTAACACACTCAGGCAAATTTCAGACAGTTTTCTCTATTTTCTTTCAACTTTGGATAGTAATTTCTCATTCATTTGAAATTGATTTTGAAATTCCAAATATACCACAACGATCTAATGGACGAGTAGAACAAGTTGGTTTATTTACATTTGTAATTTGACTATTGGATCAAATCCGAATATTTGGTCGAAGTTGACACGAAAGTCACTTTTTCAAATTTTTGGTTTTGACACTTAACCAAATGTTCAATCTTCCTAACCAATTTCTAGCACTATTAATATTATTTATATAAATTTCTGAATGATTTAATCTGTGTGAAACATATAACTCAAGTGCTATTATCATGATGAGGTATACTTGTCGTACACTTTTTTCTTCGACTAAGGCTTTCTCCCATTAAATTTTTCTATAAAAGTTTTTAATGAGATTTTTTCCTAATATAAGGATTTAACAAGACATATTCTTTGTATAATGAATGTCCATAATCTACAAGACTTTTAACTTGATTTTACTCTCATATGTTATAAATTGTATAAGAGACTCGAAAAGATCAACAACAAATGCGTTTTTTAATAGACCATCGAGCTGAATAAAGTAAAGAATGATAGATGAATAAATTGTTTAAAGACAATGCATCTTATATTGTATAACTCAAAGAATGCTTTATTAAAATGAATATAGCAGTCTATTTTTCAAATTTATTTTTTACGCATGAGTTTTAGAAAATAATGACATTGATATTCAAAAAAGAGGTTGACTTATATTTACACAAGCATTGTCAACATCAACATTTAAGAAATTGATACACGATATAGAAATACGTTGATTCAAAGATTGTTGATGATCAACATTACGGGGAGTAACTATGATGTTCTTTTTCCCTTCACTCAAGTTTTGTCCCATTGAATTTTAAAGCAAGGTCTCTAGACTAAACATTTGTTTTTTAACTCCAAAAATAATTGTATTTTTCTCTTCGTTTAATATTTTTATTCCACTGAATTTTTATGAAACAAGGTTTTTAGCATACACAAATAATATTTTATTAATCATTCAAGGGGAGTTTTGTAAATGAAATGTTTGAATGTCTATTATATCCTTGCATCCCTCATTTTTATTTGTAAATATTGGACTTTAGTTTTTAAAATAATATACACAAATCTATTAATTCTCTCTATTTTCTCGTATCTTCTCTCTAGTTTATAGTAATATATATTTTCTGCAAAAAAAAAAAAAAAGATCAAGGAAAGAAGTTGTTAGAATTATGGTGTGACCCGAATTCTTTATCGAATTAATTGAAGAATTCTAAATGAAGTATACGTCAAGAAGAATTCAGTTTGTAATGCTATTTGAGTCCTACGTGAAATTCTATTTTAAAAGCCCATTGGGAATTGAAATTTGGTTGGACTCGATTTTTTTTTGTATCCCACTTCATCAACAACTCTATTAGGAGGGTATGGACATCCCTTACATATACCCTATAAATATTAGGCTCTTCTATATAATTTTATAGTGTGAGAAAAGTGATTACTACCTTTTAAGATTATTGTAATATTTCTACATCTTTATTATTTGTAATACAATAAAATCTCCTAATTCCTTTCACATATTTTCTTGTCTTCTTTTATTATTTACTTGTGATCAAATACTTCATTATTGTGCCATATAATTTCAATATCTCAATCCGGTGGTTGGTTTAATATCAAGTGGTATAGAGCGATACGTGATCCTTGAATTTTCAACAATTGGTATCAGAGATTTTGGGTATAATTAACACAACAAGTGGTATCATAGCCAAGGTTCAACAGTTCCGCATAGAGTAAGGTTTGATTTATTCGAGATTTTTTGTTCATGAGCCAGAAGTATGACGTTCCGCTTTTGAATCGGAGCACTAAATTTTCGCTATGTAAGGTTAAAATGCGTGCAGTACTCACACAGCTGGATATGGATGATGCGTTGTGGGAATTAACAAGATGCCCGCAATTTCGACCGCAGAGCAGAAATTACGGAATGATAAAAAGGCAGTTTCTCACATTCATCTTCATCTATCGAATACCATTTTTCAGGACGTGTTGAAAGAGGGTTCAGCAGCTGCTTTATGGTTGAAATTAGAGCAATTGTGCATGACTAAAAATCTTACAAGAAAGTTACATCTTAAGCAGCGTTTATACTCTCATCGAATGGCAAAAGGAGGATCATTGGAAGATCACCTGATTGTATTTAAAGAGATCGTCGATAATTTGGAAACTTTGGAAACAAAGTATGATGAAGAAGATTTGTCCTTGATCTTATTGTGTTTGTTACCCACTTCGTTTGCTTCATTTAGAGACATGATTTTGTATAGTTGTGATATCACCATAGAGAATGTGTATGATACTTTGTTTTCAAAAGAGAAAATGAAGCATCTGGTTTTAGAGGTTACAGATGGAGAAGACCTTGTTGCTCATGGTGGTTTTAGAAGGGATAGATCGAAGTTTAAGTTTAGTAATCAGATTTGCAACTTCTGCAAGAAGAAGGATTGCTACAAATTATAGAATAAATAAATTTGGCTGTAACTTGTTAGTCGATATGGAAAGCAATCAGAGATTTCAATTTAAGCAGACCTCACAGAGATCATTGTGATTGAGTGAGATCTCTTGGCTATTTCTGACATCGAGTCTAAACCAGATGAGGATTGAATTCTGGATTCAGCGTGTGTGTTTCATATGTGTCCTAATAAAGATTTGTTTACTACATATGACATCGTTTCCAAATGTGTCGTGGTTATGGGAGACAACACACCTTGTCGTTTTGTTGAAATTGGTACGATTATATTGAAGCTATTGGATAAGACAATTAGAACACATGGTCATATTCGACATGTTCTAGATTTGAAGAAGAATCTCATCTCGGTGTCTATCCTTGATTCAAATGGTTATGAGTTCTTTGGTGAGTTGGAACTTTGAAGGTTTATAAGGGTACCCAAGTTGTATTGGAGGGACATAAGAGGTTGTGTAGAATCTAAAAGAGTCAATCAGCACATGTTCAATACCGTGGTGGACATTCAGTTTGGTACAATACCTTTAGAAGCTCGTAAATGGTCGAATTTGAAGAATACTGCTCAGTGGAGTTCGGGACATAAGGATAATATGTTGTTTTGCCACCATCACCTGCTCAGTGGAGTTCGGGACATAAGGATAATATGTTGTTTTGCCACCATCACCTGCGATGCCATTATATTCAATTGTTAGGGATGGACCCAGTGGTAAAAGTATATGGATGCTGATTTTGTTGAGCATGCTTTCAGCGTAGTAGGTGTAAAATCTAGTAAGGAACCTTCTTTAAAAAGTATTTGGGTTTGATTCTGCTTTGGGGTGCTACAACCTAGTTTGGTGAATTTTAAAATGGTTATGATTTTTTGGGAATCTGAGGTAATTTTGCAAGTAGTGCCCAATTCATTGGAAGAGATAGAATATTTTGTGGTGGTTGGAGAAATTAGTTTTGGATATTGCTGAAGAGTCGATTCATTCCATGTAGACGGATTTGCTTCTCCAAGTGGAGAATATTTTGGAGCTTTGTTCGTTGCAATGGAATTCGTGTCAAGGTGGAGGGAGATTGTTAGAATTTGAGTGTAACCTGAATTCCTTATTGAAGTAATTGAAGAATTTTAATGGAATCATCAAGAAGAATTTAGTTTGGAATGTTATTTGAAGTCCATTGAGAGTTGGAATTTGGTCTGAACTCAATTTTTTGGTATCCTACTTCATCAACAACTATACTAGGAGGGTTTAGACATCCTCTACACATACCATATAAATATTAGACTCTTCTATACAATTTTATAGTATGAAAAAGTGACTACTAGCTTTTAAGATCACTATAATATTTCTCGATCTTCATTATTTGTGGTGTAATAAATTGTGGTGTAATAAAATCTCTTAATTCCTCTGTTATATGTTCTTGTCTTCTTTTATTCTTTTACTTGTGATCAAATACTTCATTATTGTGCCATATAACTTCGACATCTCAATCTGCTGGTTGGTTTCATATCAAGTGATATCGAGTGATACGTGATCCTTGAATTCCCAATAATTAGTATCAGAGATTTTGGGTATAATTAACACAACGGAAGCTTTTGTTGTAAGAAAAATTTGAAAGAATATACTTATATTTCCATTCTCCCCTGCGTTATTTGATTCTTCTTAAGAAAATTGAAAATTCCTTCATATATAAATAAGTCGTTATATTCACGGAAGACATTCTCATTAATTCAACCTCTCTCCAACGTGATAAATATGATTTCAAGGTGAGTAAAGCTATTCTATACAAATGCGATATGAGCCTTGTTATACAAAGTCGTGTATTGGTTGAATGACCCAAAATGGGATGGCAGAGTTAGCTGCACAGGATGATGTAAAGTTTTCCGTTTTAACACAATGGTGAAGCCGTAGATAGAGAAAATCGAAATTTAGCTTCATGAGAATAAACGTATAATTATAATAAAATATTGGGAAACTTACCACTCAAACAATAAATTAGAAATCAATGCAATTTTTCCTAGGACACCGTTTGTTTATGACTTTTTGCCAACGCTCACAAGAAAGAGGAAAAAACAAAAAAAAATGTCAAATTGTTTTTGTTTGTATTCTTATAATTTACATAATTATCATATCATCATATTTAAACCCAAATTAGAATCCCAATTTTAGGTGGAAAGAAAATGAATTCTAGGGAATTGAATTGCCTAGAATTGTTTTCTTGAAAATTTGTCAATTAGTTGTGTTTGATTAGTATAATTTTTCACGTGGAAAATATTGAAATTTCGTATCTTTTGGTGTTCGTTTGACTTTGTTTTACATGAAAATTGTCCATTAAATGGATATAATTTATTACAATTGGGGATAAAATTTATTTCCATTGCTAAAAAAATAATAAAAAAAGGGTTGAAAAACCATTTTCCCACCAAAGTTGTGGGAAACCCAATTCAATGAAAACCAAGAAAAGGAGGTCACGTGAGGGTTGGGAGGAAAACCAATTCCAAGGAAGATTTTGCCTATTAAACAATGTAAAAGATGGAAAATGGAAAATGATTTCCAAGTTCCATGAAAAATTGGGAATATCAAACAGGGTCTTAACGTTAATGACTGGCCATCAATGTCTCTTCATCATTACCAAGAAATTCTCTAGTGAAAGGGAAGTTTTTGGGGGTGTTGAATTCGTGGACTGCTCAAAGCATGTTTGGTGGGAGAGTTTGAGGTTATCATCACCTTAATATAATAAGAGTATTTTTAAAAGACTCTTTAAACATAAGTTGCTCTCTATTTTAAAGAGTCAAACTTTAATAGACTCTTTAAAATTAAAACTTTAATTTGGAGAACCAAACTCACTTTCTATAATTAAATACATTCAAAATATTTCAATTTTCAATTAAGGAAAGCAATAAAATAATCAAAATAAAACCTAATTAAAATAAAAGATAAAGAAAAATAATAAATTTTGGGAGTAGTAAATTAAATGTTAAATATAAGAAATTGTTGAAATACTTCAAAACTTCAACTCTCTAAATGCTCTTCAAATGATAGAATATATTTAAAAATAAAGAGTCACCAGTAGATGTTCTAAACAATGTTATTAAAATTTTCCATGGAAAATGATATTTATCCACCCAAACTTCAATTTTTGGAGTGTTTGATTGTTATTTTTCTTTCTATGGAACCTTTGAAAATGTACCTAGTTTTCCATATATATATTTTTTTTTAGGAAAACATCTTATTTTGGGGAAGTAGATTTTTGCTTTCCTCAAAATAAGGAAAACATTTTTTTTTAGGAAATATTTTCACTGTCAATTAAACACACCCTTAGATTAAATCTACCAATTGAACTAGAAAAATGGAAATTGGTTCAAGGTAAATTATTTTCGCACCACATCTTTCTTTTAACTACATCACAATTTAATTGCAATGAGCGCTCACAACCTCTACTCATTTTTCCACCTATACCCCTAACATTGTTATTCACATTCTCATATTCAATCTTCTATTTATTTTCACATCTTGTCTCCAATGATGGTTTTTGACAGGGAAAACTTATTATGAGAGGGTAAAAAGACTTATTACTTCTCGTATTTTAAATAAACAAAATAAGTAACAAATACAAAAGTTTGATAAAATATTTTCCCCTAATTTCAATGCACATTAGCATAATATTTAAAAAATTATAATTATAATTTTAAATATAATCATCCATCTGTTCAATTGAAAAAACCACTTCAAGAACCGGCAGTTGAGTTTTGTTTACCACCAATTTCAACTTAATTCAACGACTTTTGTCCTTTTATCTATTTTGGTTGATGCTCGTTTCGATTTTTAAAATATCAGTACAAAATAGAAATGCTAAGCAAGTTTTGTGATTTATAAACCTTGAAAATTTGTTGGGGGCACTTTTTAGGAAAATTGTCTATTCAGCTTCGTCTGTTCAATAGCTCGTTAATTAATCAACAATATATTGTCTTAGGTATTTGACCCTTAAAATAGAACTCGACCAAGTACCAAGCAGGAATTGTTTTGGTATTTTTCCCAATATAAAAAGATTCTTGTGTCAAAAGGCACAATTTTGTTCAGTGGTTGTGGGCTCAAGCCTGCGCAAGCTTTGAGTATTAGAAGGAAGCATATTCAAAATTGCTCTTTTAAACTTATAAAACAACTTTGTCCAATGTTGGAGAGAATAAAAGTTAGGTTATACCCCCCATTCTTTTAAACATAAGTTTATGGGTTGCATTAGGTTAAACTTGATAGTAATTCATACAAAGTGAAAAGAATGACACAAAAAAAAAAAAAAAAAAAAAAAA
>CAIGRO010262420.1:0-19555 GCA_903798355.1 Fraxinus baroniana
AAATAACATGTGACCATAAAATTCTTGATTTGTTATGGGTAGGTATCTGTAACCTAGAAATTGTGACTGTGACTCACTATAATAGAGTTGTGATCAGTAGTGACCATAAAATTCTTGATTTGTGACCTATAAATTTTTTGATTTGTGATCTCGAAATAATATATGATCAATTAATTTGATAAGCTATGATCTGAAATTAATTTTTAACTAATTAAGAAGATATCTATGACCACAAGTTTTGACTGAAAATTAAATTTTTAACTAATTAATAAAATATCTGTGATCAAATTGCATATTATTGTGACCTTAACAATTATCGGAATCAGAACAATCGTCGGAATTAAGCGGCGGCAGAACGGTCACTGGGGTAATCGCCGGAATTAAGCACGGCCGGAGAACAGACGCCGGATTAGTCGTCGGAATAGTCGCCGATCACCGGAGTAGTCACTGAAGCAGTGGTGGTGGTGGAGATGGAGGTGGGTGGGTGGGGATGGGGATGGGGATGGGGGTGGGTTAATTATATTATATTATATTATATTTAAATATTTAATTTAATATAATAATTGTGAAATATAATTAATTAATTTATGAAAAACCTGATTTTTGCAATTCTAAACCTTGCGATCTGATTTTTGATTTTGGGATAGATAAAGCCTGAGTTGTGAATTTTTCCCTTCAAAATTATTTTGGTAGGTACGATGGCGGAGTTCGTTGTTGTTTGATTTGCTAATTTTTTATCATTAGGAATTTTTGGGCTGAAAACTTAGATTAAATATTGAGTTTTGGCCCAAATAATTCTTGATTTAATTCTTGGATCATTTTTGGATCACAAATAATTTTTAATTTACTGATGATGAATGTTTTGAATTTTTGTTTGAAATATTATAATTCTAGATATCATAATATATAAATTTATCTGTAAGACTGTAACATCACTCCTGAATTACGAATATGGTTCATATTATCAAACATTGATTTTTTTTTTTATTAATTTAATTTGGATTAAATTCTTCTACAAGAAAACTTCATAATATATTAAATATATGTTAATTTCATTAATGTGAACATTTGATAATTAAGTCAAATCAAAATCCATTATTTTAAACTGTTGAGTTGATAAGTTGTTTATTTAAATAAAAATCTATGGTCTCATTCAGTAAATTCATAAGCAAATAAATGTGTTGTCTCGTGTCGATAATACAACGTACTTTCTGTAGGAGGGGTCCGTAGTTCGGGTTAATTGATTGAATTCATTCATGGTAAGATTTTCTAGATTGAATAAATTTGAGATTATCCTATAGATAAAAAATTA
The DNA here is from genome assembly GCA_903798355.1 of Fraxinus baroniana. Taxonomy (NCBI): domain Eukaryota; kingdom Viridiplantae; phylum Streptophyta; class Magnoliopsida; order Lamiales; family Oleaceae; genus Fraxinus; species Fraxinus baroniana. Next base: position 1,313 of record CAIGRO010262420.1, read on the forward strand.
TTTTCAAATATCTAGAAATCTAAATAAAGTCATACACTTGAATCAAGATCATCTAAAAGGTTGAACCCCAACCCCCCACCTGCCCTACCCTCGGCTTTGGTGAAGGAGGTAAATCGCAAGTTATGCCCCAAGGGTACAAGGTAGAAGACTGCTTGTACACTTGCACTTACCCAAGGGACAAATTCATATTTAAGGATTCGAACTCTTGACGCGACAGCCTTAAGCAAAGTTCGAGCTTTTCCATCTTCCCCTTTTACCACTTGGAGATGTGCCTTAGGGGTTGCAACTTATTCTCTGAAAAAGGTAGATGCCATTGATGCAGTAAATTCCCTCTTAAGAATAATCAAATTCTAATCATTACCACACTGCAATCATACATAGGTTTTTTTTCACATCTTTCCTAAATAGAAAACTAAAACACAATAGACATCTTCCTGCTACACAAATGCACTCATTTTTAACTTTCAATAAATCTAAATCGGCGCAATGACTATAATTTGTAAGACACATAATTTGTAAGCATCGTAATACACATAATCTGTGGTTGTAATTTGTAAGCATCTAAAAACTAAATTGTTGAGGTGGTGAAGAACCTGCTTGAAATCCACACCAAATACAATGAGTTCAAAGTGTTGAGGTGATCAAGAACCTGCTTCAGACGTTCACTCTAAAACCAAGGGAATAAGCAAGTTGGTCAAAAAATTGATCACTACAAATCAAGTTAAGAACAAATAATACTGCTATAGAGCAAAGAATAACCTTTTCATTTTGAAGTGCCTGCAGCTCTTTTTGCAATTCTTCAAGCTTTCTTAGAGACAAATCTACTTCATCTAGTGATGGTAAATACATGACAATACCTTTTCATTTAGATTTGTCAGTAATCATTACAAAGCACATTTTAGCTTTGTTATTTTATAAACATATAAAAGAATCTTTACTAATATTTAGTGCTTCTCTCTCTTTGTATTGAAGAATCTAATTGGAATCATAATTTGAGGTTTTATAGCTTTCAATTCAAGAATCTAAACTTTGTTTCAAAGGTAAGTCAATCTCATGACTCCTCCTCACAATGCATGAATCCAAACTTCTTTTAAAGATAACTCAATATCATCACTCATCACAATTATTTCCATATAGTAAGTACCATTTCACAGGAAATTCCTCTCAGTTATGAACATCAAGCTGGCAAAGACAAATAAGGATTGGAAACCAAAAAACACCCTATTTAAAAAATTGCATTAACATGTAAAACAACTCTCCAGATAAAACAAAAGTAACTTCAAAACCATGAGAGATACAATAACAGGATGTCCACTAATTTTGTAACCAAGCTTTTCAGGAAATTTCCAAACAAACAATTTCAACATAGCAAACAATGTCAACAGGAAGCCTCAAGAAGTATCAAAATGAAGAATACTTTCAAATCCACAATGTTTGTAAGCAACGCTTAATGTGAATTTAAAATGGTGTTTAGGTGCTTAGGCTTTGCTGCGTCTCCTTTGTTGGGAAAAAAAGTAACATAGACTCGGGAGGCGGGCTCAACCTAAAATAAAGCTTACCTTGTCCATACAGTATACAAGTTAAAGAACTATACTTCATGCACCTAGCCATACTTCTCGCCATCATACACCAAGTTAAGTGTATCTTCAACTTTTGGTTAGGACTCGCGCTAGGCACTTCTTAAGTTTTACTCTTTAAGCTATGGAAGGGAGAGTAATACTTCTAAGGAAGATCTTTAGCACCAAAATGGTAGCACTTGAAAGAAATGAGACTTTATTAGGATTGGTTAACTTGCATGTTAAGTACTGAAAGTTATATAAAAAAAATTGCAATCCTCACAGTTGTAGTTTACATCTCTACAATCATAAAGCGTGTTAACAAACCCGTGGCAGTTTTTTATTCTCTTTTTCTCCATTTTGCATAAGAGAATCTCAACTGCACATAAACTGGTGAAAAAGCATATATTGGTAGCTGCAAAATGAATGGGAATAAAGGCGATGATGTACCTTTTTGGCATCTTCTGTTTTTAATGTTGGAACATGGAACGTGATGGAAAATGGATCTTGAATGCCAACTGAATCTAAGAAATTGACCTCACTTGTAGTTCCAATCACAAGGATTTTTTCCCCTACAAAGATTAGATTAGAAATAAAATTATATTGGAGGAACTGATAAGCAAAGGAGAGTTAAATAGTGTGCAGTCATGTAACTAAACCTACTTGCAGCAGGATATAAGCAAATAAACTTAAATTACAGAGTTACAGAAATAACTAATAGGGCAAGTTAAAAATTAAACACAACACACACTATGCACCAGAGACATTTCCCGTGATTGATCATTGATTGCTAGGAATTGGACTATAATTTGATCAAATTGCAACTTGATGAAATAATGAGTTGAAATTGAATTATTTTTGGAGTCTTAAGGTCTATTAGCATGATTAAACCCTCAGAGATCACCCAAGATTTCTAACTCCGGGAATGTGAGACTTACTTCGGTACAATCATTAAAAAAAATAGTTTTAAGGCATCCTTATCATCAACTGAAGCCTCAGTATTTATAAGTTACCTTCGGAGGAAGTTGTTTCATGAGCACCAACAATGTCTGAGAAATCAAATTCGAAAATTGGGGTCCAATAGCAACATACTCTAGTAGTCTGCATTAGCAAACAAAAATTAGACAAGAACGCTAAAAAAACAATAAATTATTCATCTAGAGTCAACAGTAGTTACCTTTCAATATCATCAAGGATAATTATACTTAGTGGTGACTTATACTGCATCCTCGAATACCAATCACAAAATGTATCCAATGACACAGCTCAACCTTATGCATACAAGTTACATTTACTTTAATGTTACCAAAATATATCTATCAAGCCAAGAGATTCTAGAGAACATTAAGAAGGTGTACATCCAAAATCGAATATGAGAGAAGGAAATGAAGATCTACCTAGGGGGCACAAATCGAGGATTTATAAAAAAAAAAAAAAAAGAATGATTAAAATGGCTTGGACATCTCTAGCAAATGATTCATATACCTGATGCCAAGTTTGTTGAATATAAGGCTTAGCTCATTTTATCTATAGATATTTTTGGAATCATATAAATGCTTTAAGATAAAAACAAGCAAGACATCCTTTACAAATTGGAGGAAAATTATGTCAAAACATAGAACCTTGACAATCTGAGAACATTTATTTCCTTCACTAAGCCCAATCATCGATTCAACAGATATCTAACAAACAAACAAATTGAAATCAGAAAAATATAAAAGAATAAGAATATGATAGAAAAAAATGAAAAAAAAAATGATATATACAAAAGCTCAGCATGAGCATGAGAAATCACTCACAATTTTGACATATGGAAAATCGCTTTCAATACCAACAGTTCACCACTGTTACAAAGAAATAAAATTTAGAAAATTATAGGCAATAAACACATTGAATCCAAAATGAGACAATATTTACCTGCCACTTGGCCCTTCAAGAAGACAAGTTACAATAGGACTTCCTTGACTAACTTTAACTTGTTCAGCCAAGAGCATAGTTCTTCTATATATGTGGGCGTGCCACTCACCACATTCCACTATGTCATTAAGTCTGAAAGACATGATAAGTTGATTATCTCATTTTTCTGCTACAAGAAACTATTATTAAATTTAATGGTAGTCAGATATAAACTCAGGAAGGCAGAAGCACCATATTAACAAGACGTGGTGGATTGTGAAAAATATCACATTATCTACCCAATCACAACAATAACCATTATATTGTCAAGTCTACAACGTTTCAGCCAGGCAGCCTTCTAATTGGGTCACATTGTCAATACTTTCACTTTATTTAAATCAATGAACTATAATAAAACCTATATAACGTAGTTAGGCAGTTTGCCCACGGCCAAACTCCCATTAATCTTATTCATCACCAAAACAAAAAACAAATTAAAACAAGACTACAGAATTATAGAACACATCACTAAAATTCACAGTCTGGAAATCTAAGAAAAACCCGACAATTACGTTTCTCTCCACTATCGAAGAAAGAAAGGCAAAACCTAAATCAATCTCAAAGTCTGCGCAAAAAGGAAAAAAAAACCCTATATCAAAGTTTCGAAGTTACCTCAGTCGAGATTTATGGAGATTTCTTCGTATATCCTAAACTAATTTCAACATCAGTAGGTTGGAGAAAAAGAAAACGAAATATAAAAAAAAAAAGGCTTGAAAGGTAGTATATGGCAACAGATAGTAAAAGAAGGATAAATGAGCTTGATTTTGGAGGTCCAAATGGAATCTCCAAAAATGGGGAAAGTGCAGCAAAATCGATTACCTTTTGTTTGATAAAATCACAATCTCTTGTACCCTAGTATTGTCCCTCTCAAGTATAGCATCGTAATAGGTGGGAAAGTTTCTGGAGAGTCTGCTAGAGTGTATCCCACGAGCGAAAGAAGAATGAGAAACTGATTTCAAGCCTATGATTTTGTTTTTGGAAATCAATCAACACGAAGAAGCTTAGGGTTTTCATCGAGAGCCAATGGAGAAAATGAGAAGGGAAAGTGTGCAAGAGAAATGTTGAGAGAAAAATGGTGGAGCAAGATTGCGTGAAAAAATAGCTTTAGCTTTTTTTTTTTTTTTTTTTTTNTATCAAAAGTGGCTCTTTTATTTGGTAGTGATTTGTTGTAAGATATAATTTATTAAGTGGGATGGTCCCAATTTAAGTAGAGGACACAATGACCTTTCCTATAGATGTGGTCGTTGGATCACAAGAGACAAGTAGTCATTGCATTATTATAGTTTTGTGGATCTATAAGTACATTCATGCATCATATTTTAAATCATCATTCACTGCTCAATTTTAATATGCAATTTATTTTTATTTTCGGTAAAATGTCTCTCTCCATTTTTTATTATTCTAAAAACAAAATCAACTAATCAAAGAAAATTATGTGGATTCGAAATATAATTTTATTGAAAAAAAAAAACTTCATTTAGTACTTAAGGGGAAATATCGTTAGGAACATACTATTGAGACCACGGCCAAGTCCAACAGGAATGTGTATGATAAGTGGATAACTAGAGATAAGATGACTCGATGTTACATTTTGACTTCAATGTCAAATGTGTTGCAGTAAAAGCTTGAAAGTTTGGGTACCACATATGACATACTACATAACTTTTTATTATAGGATGACTAATAGTTAAGTGTTATCTTAATATTTAGCGGTTGAACTTCGACATCTATCATAGGTTCACAATACCCCTGAAAATAATTAAAGAGGCTAAATTTCACTGTATAGGCACTCTTAGTCATTCACTAGAGTTCCATTTATTTTTTTTTTAAAGAAAGGGGTGGTTGAGCAAGATTCGTGCATCCAATTGTCCAGTAAAAAATAAGCTATGTCGCTGAAGTAACCCACGTCATACTCTTAGGAAAAGCTGAACAACCTTTAAACAAAAGGGTACATGTACCTAACATTGACACAGGTAGGTAGATAAAGAATACCTAGAGGCGCGTGAAATTACGAGGTTCAACCCAAACTACACCTAGAGGGGGTGAATGTGATTATGCAAAATTAAAAAATAAATAATTTAATGGCAACAAATCACTATTAATTATCTCTAGATAATTAATTAATCAAGTCAATTTTCCTAACTTGAATTGCCACTGTTATATGAAAGTAATAAATAAACACCATGAATTATTACCGAGAAACCTCAACTGGGTAAAAACTCCAAGCAATTTGCCAGCCAACAATCCACTATAAACGAATTAGAACTTACATTCCGCCGACTCGACTACTACTAGTACTTTCTGACCTCTTGACTGCAATTCTCACAGCCCTCCTAAATTGCGTGCTCCTGCACCAACTCACAGCCACAGTTTTGAAAGCCCTCCTTGATTCCATGCTCCAGCACCAACTTTCGCCTTTATAAACTCGTCTATTTCCTGTGGATTAGCGAAGTAATCCGTGTTCTCCAACAACTAGAACTCCCGTCACCTTTTCTTGTCTTCAGCACTCTAAAAGATGTGTAGGAACTAGTAGTTTTGTATTTGGATAATAGGTTTGATGTTTTCAATGCCAAGAACAATGAAACAATGAAGGTTGAAAGCTATGGATGGAAAGAATATGAAGTAGTTAGAATTTTCTCAATGATCAACATTAAAAAATATCACTTAGAGGCGTTCTGGTAATTATACTATAGGTTTAGGATTGCATGTGCCGAGTAAAAAGCCTTAAAAAGAGAATTAAAATTTTTTGGATGACATTGTTGTTCGAGCAAAAGCTGGGCGACAGGCGAGCGACAGTGTGTCGCTTGAGCGAAAGCCAGGCAACAGATTAGCGATAATGCTTCTATTTCTGTCGCTCGAGCAAAGTCATGACGATAGTCTAGCGAAATTGCACCGCCATTTTTCCGTCTTCCCATTCTCGAACCCTAAACCTAATACAACTTAATTAGCAGCATTTACAACTTACTCGTTGACTTTTAAAACACATTAAATCTAGTCCTTTTTTATCACAGATTTACCAATTACATCAGAAATATAACAAGCTCACCCTTTGACATTTTGTGATAAAACTATAAATCGAAAGTCAAGATAGTAAAAACAACAGACACAAAACAGCTACTACTATCAAACCAATTGTCTTGACTGAAATGTGCCTTTTCTTTTCTTTGTAAACATGTTTCCTGAAACAGATAACTCAATACCCAGTGTAAAAGCACGTGAAATAATAATATGGATAAACACAGTTCAAACAGTTAATCATTATTCATACCAGCTAAAAATAAGATGCATTGAATCATATCAGCTAAATTATGATGCAATATCAATGTAAACTAACACATCAAAAGAAACATTGATATCACTAAACATCAAAACTTAATCTAGCTAAAACAAATATTATATACTTCCGAATCAAAAATTTTAACGTTCAATGTTAATGTCAAATCAAAAACTTAAGTACCTCAAAAACTATAAGTACAATATCAAAATATCATCAGATTTCTAAACTACTCTCCATTTTGTCACAAATGACAAGGGATAACCTAGCAACTATACAGCATCATCAGTATTAGACCCATCATCAGAAGTTGCACTGTCATTCCAATGCAGTCAAATCCAATGCAACCCACATTGAAGATAGCAACAGCACCTTGAAGTGCAGAAAATTCTATATTGTCTCGATCAACTATAGCTCTCAGCTGAGTAATCTCCATCAACATACGAGCATACTACTCGATTAGCAAAGTCATTTTCCCTATACGTGCAACAAATGAATCAATGGGAACAGACACAGATGGTGGAATAGACTCTATAGGTGGAGGAGCAGAAGTGGATGTCGAGGGGATGTCAGCAAGAGGAGGAGCAGAAGTAGAAGCAAGAAAATCGAAGGGATCAACAAAAATACGTTCATCAATAGGATCAGCTGCCTCAAAAGAAGCATGAGATGGACTTTGGGAAATGGTAGTGTGGCCAATTGGCCGAGAAACCCTCATAGGAACCCCCTATAGAAAACTAACGCCAAGTGCGATCACATGGTGGTAAATCAGACAGGCATAAGGAAGACCTACCCTAGTCTCTGTGACACAAAAAGCACGTAAAATTTGCTGGCAAGGGAAAATCAACAAAATCGATGTATAATAAAGCATATAATAAGTAGGCCTTTCTCTATAGGTAATGAAGAAATATAGAACACATGCGACAGATTTGTGTGCATAATGCGCAACGTAATTTGGCAATCAGTAGAGAGAGCCAGTGTGGATCGCACTTAGGCCTTCTTCCAAAAGTGTGTTAAACACTGTCGAATGGATAAGATATTCATTTGGAAGGGTATCAGCTACAAATATGGAAATAAGGGGTGAACGACTCAAAGAATATGGAATATACTAGACACGATATCATGAGTAATCTTAATCGTCTTACCCCTAAGAAATACTCTAAAGTAAAACCGTTAACGTTATGAATGTTAGCATTAAACTCGTGAACGAGAAAACTAGGAGAGGCATCAAATCTATGAGTAAAGGATCCCAACTCCGAGAAGTGAAAATGTCAGCAAGGTCGGGGAAAATGTCAAATAAGACTACCTCATGCTCCACTAGCACTGGACATAACGAGAACTAGGTCCCGAATACTTCCTATCCAGTGGTGGATATGAACTGGGATCCACTAAGGATGTGGACGCACTCGCTGTCTGTGCAGTCTTCCGAGCTCTCTAAGGTAACATATGAGAAATAGATGAGATACTCATTTTAAATAAAGCAACATATGACACGACTGAATGAAATGCTATAACACACATGAAATGAAGACTAAAATGATGATATCCCAACAAAATCACACAAACAACCCATGTGCATGCAAATTGATGCAAACCAACACTAGAGAACTAACTACAGATGAAACTGTGCAATGCATGGACATAGATGACATAGTGCTGTGGCACCGGGACATAGTGCCTTGACATTGTGACATGGTGCCTTGACATCGCAACTTGATGCCTTGATGTCATGCCGCGGTGACTTGATGTATATCGTGACGGCATGCTGCAATGACGTAACATGACCTCGCGGTGTTAACATCAAATGCACTATTTATGACATCAACACAACACACTAACAAACCAAAGGTGATCAAGGGTTAGAACAAGGAAGCATAAGAGATATTTAACATAAACAACATCAAAAAATTATATCGAAAATGTAGTATGAGTATATAAACCAACATCATACACGACATCAACACAAAACACTAACAAACCAAACGTGATCAAGGGTTTGAATGAGAATTGCCCAAGAGACATTTAACATAAACATCGAGAAATTATATCAAAAACGTGGCATGAGTGTAGAAACCAATGAGCCCAACCACGGTTTCAACCAAAAAACACCACAACCAACATAACTACAAACCATCAACTACTCTTAACCAATCTCCATCAAATGCTAAGCCTCAATCAACAAAAACACCCAAAAATAAAAAAAAATGCCATGCTCGCTTAAACCAAGCATAAATCTAAAAAAACTACCCCAGTGATGCAATATGAGTTGAAATTAAATCGAAACAACCAAACATGTAGTGGAAATTAAGAATGCAATCAAGAACATCAAAAACCCCTATATAAACTGCAAAAATTGAAAAACTAGGGTTTCGTCCCTTACCTTGAAATTTTGGAAAATTTGACGAATTTGTGTGGAAATACAACCCAACAATCGATACTTGATGTTCATTTGATATTTAATTTCACAATTTTGAAACGGGTGTGGCGAATTTTGAAGGAAAAATGAGAAGGAAATGAAAAAATTCCCAAAAAATGCGAATAAAGAACATTTTTATCGAGCGAGACAACCTATGTTTTTATCGCTCGAGCGAGGCTAAGCGAAAAGCTAACGTTGGCGAAAAACTTTAGACACAAATAGCATTGAATTTTTGAAAATTTTGAGAAATAGCCATTTTTTAAAATACATCAAGTTTTCGACATACGGTTGAACTCAAAAATGCATGTGTTCACAAGTATTGCACTATCAATAAAAAGGATTCCAACATACTCAAATCAAATTCAAATGGAGTAAATTGTATAACTTTACTCATGTGTGTTAAGTGTTACACTTTCTCGTGACCATGACTCAAAAACTTAAATTTGTGATAATTGCCATGCAAAAATCACTGTTAGATAAGTGTTTTCCCTTACTAATGAAAGTCAAACCATAAGATAATTAAGACCTTAAAATGCAACTCATTTTCACATATATTTTTTTACCCTCTGAATTTGAGCGCACGCGCGCGCACAAACACACACACACACACTAAAATAACCTATGTAACGAGTTTTGAGCCGATGACTTCAAATCAGTTGACCATAGGGCACCAAGTTATGAGAAACCTCTTGGACTTACTTACTCGAGTCAAATAGGCTTCGAAAAAAGTGTAAGATGACCAGTTTTTGTTTTTATTTTATGATAAGGGGATTATATGTGAGTTTAGGTCATCTAAATAAAGGTCAATTCACATTCAAGGTCACATTACCAACAAATGATAGTCATCTCAAATCTCACACATGCGGTTCAGACTCACTCACAAGATTACAGTGTGTGCTGTGGAGATGGTACATGAAGAAATGTATACTCAATACTCCACATTAAACCTAACTAAGTAATGGAAATAACAATATAGATTCAGATGAATGCATACTCAATTACAAATGCAATATTTAAGAACATCAAGAAATATCCAGCAGCACAAAAACTCAATAATTTAATTTGTTTTATTATTTAAAAAAAAAATTAAGAACTTTTAAAAGCAAAAACACAAAAAAATAAAATTCAAAACAAAATAAAAACAAATGAGATGTATGCAAGAATGAACGAATTTAATAAACTGCACATGCATGCACCTAAATACCTAAGCAAAGAGGTATATGAATGCTATTACCTTTAAGAGCATGATCAGTGTCATGACCTTTCAGGTCACTCTTCTTAACAAAAACATTCTTAGAAGTAGAAGTGATTCTAGTTAACTGAGTCATCATCTCAGTTAAGTGGCTAACTTGATTGGCGAGGGAGTTAACTTTGCTCGAGATATCCTGACTTTTACTTCTAGTCACAAGTTTATGACACCTATGTTTTGTGTGTCCCAATGCACCACAATGGTGACAGGTAGGAATGAACCTAGGTTCAAACCTACTCGAAGGTTGTTGCCGATTTATAGGACAATTGATCCTACGTTGTCTAGTAGGTCTTGATCCTAAAACATTCTTACCCTTAGGTTCAGGATTAACAGCATTCCTAATTTTGTTGGTGGTCGAGACGAACGTGATCTTGGAAATACTAACAGTAGTATTACCATTTTGAACGTATCCTTGGCCTTGCCTATTTCCAGCAGGCTTGTTTATCCTTAATAGATTATTGAGTTTCTGAGTGCCAATCATGGAGGAATGAAATTGAGTATTAGATTTTTCTAGATCACTTGTTAAGGATTTAACTTTAGCTTCTAAATTCCCATTAACAAGTTTCAACTCACCCATATTTTTGGTAGAATCCTGAAGGTCACCTAAGAGTTCTCTCTCTCTCTCTCTCTCTCTCTCTCTCTCTCTCAAGTTCATTAACCTTTTTCAGTACGAATTTATTGACCTTCTTGATTTTAAGACTCTCCTCAAATAACTGTCAATAAAACTCATGAATATCGGTTTCATCCTTAGAGTCATTCTAAGAATTCTTACTAAGTTCATCATTCTCCATCGTTTTATTCTCCTTGTCAGATTCAATCTTAGTTATAGACGTGAAAGCCATAAAATTTTGTTCATCCTCACCACTAGAGATATCACTCTAAACACTCGAATCTGATTCATCATCACTCAAAGTCACTGTTAATGTCTTACCCCTTTCTTTATTCAAATTCTTTTCACGCTTATCTTTTGAGAATTTACTATGAACATCATTTTTCCTATCGCAAGGTTTTCTCCTATTCCTTATCATCTTCTAGAATTTATTAATGAAAGAAGCTATTTCATCATCCCTAAGGGTCTCAGTGTCAGTAGACTCATTCTCTTCTTCTCTAATTATGTTCATGGCTAAGAATTTAACCTTCTTTGGTTGAGAAATGGAGAGTTCATAAGCTTGAAGAGATCCTACGAGTTCATCTACCTTAACTTCATCTAAGTCCTTACTTTCTTCAATAGTAATAATCTTAGGTCTAAACCTTTCGCGTAGGGATCTAAGGACTTTTTGAACTATATTAGAATTGGGGATCTTCTTACTTGGGTTGAAACTTGAGTTTACTATATCATTAAGCTTTGCATAGAATTCGTCGAACAATTCATTATCCTTCATTCTAATTTCTTTAAACCTAGAGGTTAACATTTGCAATTTGGATAACAGTTTTTGTATCCTCGTGTGTGGTCTCTAAGATATCTCAATCCTCTTTAGTAGTTTCACACATTGACACTCTCCTAAACTCCTCAGCAGACACGACCATAAATAAAGTATGAAGTCCTTTTCTATTCCAGTTGCAATCAGCAACTTGATTTTTGGTCTAAAGCAAAATGTCAATGGGTGTAACAACACCAGCAATAGTGGATGAAGGTGCAGTCCAACCATTTTGTACACTAACCCAAATACACTCATCCGATACTTTAAAGAATGCTCTCATTCGAAATTTTCAGTAAGCATAGTTACTTCCGTCAATAAAGGAAGACATGGATAGAGACTGATTCGTCTAAATTAATTTATGGGTCAGGAATTGAAATGCGGCTCTAATACCAATTGAAATTACAAGGTTTGACCTAAAATACACATAAAGGGAGGGTGAATAGATGATTTTGCGAAATTAAAAATAAATAATTAACTAGCAACAACTCGCTATTAATTATCTCTAGATGAATAATCAATCAATTCAAATTTTCTAAGTTGAATTGTCGCAGTTATATGAAAGCAATAAATAAACACCATGAATAATTACGGAGAAACCCCAACTGGGTAAAAAATTCGGGTACTTTGCCAATCAACAATCCACTATAAATGAATTAGAATTTACAACCTATCATACTCGACTACTTCTAGTATTTTTTGACCTCCTGACTGTAATTCCCACAACCCTTCTGGATTACGTGCTCCTACACCAACTGCTGCAATTTTGAAAGCTCTCCTGGATTTTGTGTCATGCACCAACTCCCAACTTTATGAATTCGTTTATCTCCTATGGATCAACGGAGAACTCTGCGTTCTTCAACAATTGGAACTCCAGTCACCTCTCTTGATCTTCAGCACTATGACAATGTGTAGGAAGTAACAATTTGGTATTTGGATTATAGGTTTGATGTTTTCAATGCCAAGAAAATTGAAACAATGAAGGTTGAAAGCTATGGATGGAGAGAATATGAAGCCATTAGAATTTTTTCAATGATCAACCCTAAAAAAATTCGATCAGGGGCGTTCTGGTTTTTATACTATAGGTTTAGGATAGAATGGGTCGAATAAAAAGCCTTAAAAATGCAAATTAAAATTTTTTGAATGTCACTCGAGCAAAAGGTGGGTGACAGGCGAGCGATAATGTGTCACTCGAGTAAGGCCATCCGACATGCTAGCAATAATGTTTCTGTTTCTATCGCTCAAGCAAAGTCACGATGACAGTCTAGCAAAATCGCGATACCCTTTTCCCTTCTTTCTGTTCTCGAACCCTAGACGTAATACAACTTAATTAGCAGTATTTGTAACTTACTTCTTGACTTTTATAGCACACTAAATCTAGTCCCTTTTGTACACAAATTTATCAATTACATTAAAAACCTAACAGCACGAGACAACTCTCTCTAAGGAACCTAAAAATATTATTGATAAACAACATAAATAGAAGAAGGTGCCAGTCTGTGCTTGCTATCATGCTAGCAAAAGCAGAGGTGTATCAATTTTACCTACTATTAGATTTGAACCAATGACTTTTTGTAATACTCCAAAAATATGTACAGTATATTATGAGGCATAAATGCAAGTTTTGAGAAATTTATGATATAACTTATCAACTTTACTATTTTTTAGGAACCTCGGGCTAATATTCTAATAATTGGAAATACGAGTTTAAACAAAACTACAGTTTAATATTTGGATATCTATTGAATTATTATTGGAATTTTGATATAAAATGGTTAGACAAACTTGAAAATTTGTACATATCCACACTAGAACTCTATATTAATTTAGTTATGATTTTTCTTAAATTTGAATTATATGCATCATAGGATTGTTTTCGATGAGTTGAACTTATAATTTCGATTAAGAGTATCATTAGAATTCTTACTAGGTAACTCAACTACGTTCTTCGATGAAGCATGACGAAGATTAAACAACTCTTTTGTATTTTTAGAGTCACGATCTTGGCCAACAAAATCTTGAAGATGATAACGAACACCTCGAAAAGGAGTTAAGAATTGACACCGATTTGGAAATCCACAATCTCCCAAAATATATTTACCAGAACATAAAATAATTGTAAAATTAGCTCATGACTTATAACATGTATCATTATCATACAATAAGATAAAATAAAAAAATGAAATAACAAAGTCATACCTAGTGGCACATTAAGTCCATTTCTCTTTGTTAAAGCATCACTCTACACTTTCAAAATCATGTGCTGATCCTTCCCAACCACTAAGCACATATATAAATTCCAAATCAAAGTTACAAACTGCCAAATGTTCAGCAAAACTATTCCATGACGATTTCAAAAAACACAATCAATAAATAACTCAAAAAATATAGAATTCAATACTATAGTCAACGTTACGAAATCTAATTGAGTAGCAAATTAACAATCCAAAACAACCAACTTTACTACTCATCATGTCCAAAAAATGCCTCATTTTAATTTAAATATTAACCATTTAAAATGTTCTTCTAGTCTCATGCTCAAGAACTCAGACTTCTTTACTTTAGTATTGAGCAAATCAAGAGCCCTGAAACGATCATCTCATCCAAATTTGGGATCTCCTTGATAATGTCCCAACAATTATGCTGTCTAATGTCAATTGATTCAATAGCTCAAATGATCTTGTCAAGAGTACAAGCAAGTTTGTCTATAACATTTGATTGAGTACTTTTGGGATCAAATGAACTAGGATTTGGTTCAAACTCTGTTCTTCTTCGTTTTCAATTTGATAGGGGAATCTCTAGACTTATAGGATCTTGTTTATCAATTGGTATAAATGCTTCAGTATCAGGATCATACATGATGTCACCAATTAAACTGTCACTAACTCTTTTTTCTTCTGTATAAAATGTTCTTGCATCAATATCATCACCTAGTGCAATTGAGTGTGTCCCAACAGCTATTCTCAAGTCCTCATTGTCCGCAAAAGTGTCCGTGCGGTAACGTTTATCTTCGGGATGAGACTATTAAAGAAAAAATTAATAAGAGAAGCTCACCATAAAGTAATTGTCCCATAATTTCTTCGTCACATGATCTTATCCAAACTCAGAGTTATGGCGCATAAGCTTAGAATACTTGTTGTACTGATTTTTAAACCATTTCACACGACCTTTATATTGGGCATAAGTCTTTTCAATCCCAAGTTTTTGGTTAACAAGGGAGATTATATGTTTTTTCTATAGTTATCTTGCTCAACGCGTCATTACTATCATGCCAGCCACGAGTGGAAGCATCAACCATGAGTTTTAACAACTCATTGATCTCTTCCCACTTCTATTTCTCATATTTTTTGATACCTTTTCCTTGAACTTTGTCATTTCCTTGTGTTGAATCTTCTATTAATACTAATATCATATTGTACATGAACGTATAAAAATGAAAGTAAAATATGAATGACAAAGATAGATTAAAATGTAAACAACTAAAATTAACATAGAAATGACAATGAAAAATGTAGAGCTTCTACTTTTGGATTTATTAGGTATATGTTTCTAGTTCTGGTAGACACTACAAGATAAATCTAAACTCAGTTATTAAATTCTCGTCAACTAATCAAATCTATCGTTCAAATAAAGTTGAAGGCTCGACTTTACTCAACACAAAAGTTCAAACATTTTCCCCCAAAAAAAAAGAAAGAAAGAGTACTACAACACCAAATATGACTCAGAAATTATAAAAACACTATATAGATACATGCTAACTATATGGTATATAAATTGTTAGGTCCAAAATTATCAATGTAATAAAATTATATTACTAATTGATACAAGGAAGCTTCCAATCTAAATTAAAATATAAGACTGAAATCTAGAATATATATGAAATTGAATATAAACAAATGTCCCAATTTTGGCACAAAATCCAACGACACCACAACTTTTTCCTCCACAAATCTGGATTCATAGTCAACCATGAGATAGAGTTTTTCTTCATTATTATTTATTTAACCACAATCATGCATAATCACGTTGCATACACAAGTTTCATCCATTTTGAAGGTACAGCTGCTTTCAAATATTTTTACGCTTGGCAGAAATATGGATCGACAGAAATATGCAGAAATATGAAAACCAAGAATCATATACCATGTAAAGAAAAATTCAAGGTAAAGATTCAAACCAAATCTTACCTGATTAAAGAGAAAGAGAAAACCTATAATGTGAAAGAGAAGAGAAGAGTCGGCTCTTGACAAATCTTACGATAGAATGAGATATTTGTTTTGAGATTTTCCATTTATATTTTCTACCAAAAAGTCTCCAAAAGTCTAGTAAATTATAAATTCCCTAAAATTCATTATCAATTAAACAATTAAATACCTCATAACTTATAGAGACTTTTAAAAAGTTTTAATTGAATACCTCGTGACTTTTAGAAACTTTTCAAAAGTCTCTATTGAATACACTTAAACTTTCAGACAATCTTTAAAAGTCTCAATTGAATACACTTAAACCTTTTAATTATCCAAAAGTCTTTAAAAGTCTCAATTAAATAATTTAATATTTTAAGTTAAGTATTTTGCTTACTATTATGTGATCCAAATTAAAGAATGATCTTGTGGGTAATACAATAAGGTATTATTATGTAAATCTACACACAAACCAGTCATATGCTAAATACCTTAAGTGCAGATTGAGAATGAGTATGACCTAAGTAAAAATGAGACGATCAGGTTACTATTACACCAGAAAAGTTATGGTATGTGCATTAGTTGTTTTCATATTTGATTGTGAAAATATTGACATAAAATCTATACTGAGTGTATTCGTATGCTCATTCCATATCTAAAATATTCTTCGGATGCTTGATTGATTGGAGTTGGAGGTTGGAACTGTTGACAGAGTCCGTGTCGGTGGATCAAGAATTTTATTGTCTTTCAATATTTAGCATTTAGTTTAAAATTAATTTGCAATTAGTATTTTATTTTCAAAATCGATGAATTTAGATTTCATTGGTGGATTGAATTTATTTGACATATTATGAGACAACAAAATAGCTTATTTTATTTTGCAAACTTTTTCAATTTTCTTTTGTATTACAATGCGTCAACCAACTTTTATAATGATTAAATGAATTAATTGAGTAAGCTTCAGGACATAGATTTCGGGGCATTGCAGCATGGTATCATAGCGCTATTAATCTTTTATGCAGACTTTATGAAAATAAAATTCTTGACTAGTTTTTATATGCTAAAATTAAATAAATTTTGATCCACATGGCATTGAGATCGGCATGATCGACTTCTAACTAACGGTCTAAGGTATGAAATTACCTTCTTAGCTTTAAATGTCTTAATGTCGTTTCATCGCTTGGCATCTGAAAGAGGTATTTATCATAATTTATAGTATAATCTTTATTCTTTTGTTTAATGTTATAATGAACCCACTGCGATAATTGGTGGAATTAGTAAATTTTGGCCTTTTAAAATTTTCTTGAGGCTATCATGAGTGTGTGTGTGTGTGTGTACACGTGAATAAGTATAATTGTGGAATTTCTTAAATTCAGTTCTTTTAGCCAAATCTGGAGGAGAGAGAGAGAGAGAGAGTTACTAACTTCTTCAACAATTCCTCCAAGATTACTGCTTTCTCTCACCCTTCACAAATTAATTCATCGGCTTCTCCTTCCACTGCCCTTCATAAAATTTCCAAACTATTCCCCTAAACAGTGACGATATTGACAAAGAACCTATTGATAGAATATTGAAAATGAATAATCAATCCATATACTTTATTCAAATCCTTTTCTTACATTAAAAAATAAAAATAAAAATCCCTAGATCCATTCTCCATATTGAAATTTGAAAAATGAATAAAAACATAAAATATACCTGAATCCATGATAGTTTGATTATTAGCTTGAATGGATCACGATCTTCCAATTTGATTTGTGATCTTCGCTTCAACCTTTTTTCTCTAGTGATAGGGAGTAGAGAACTTGAAGAACACACTTAAATGGGGACCATAACCCATATATTCATAAGATAATGACTATTCATTATCTTTCATTTGTTTTAAATCGACCTCTCAACAATATAAAACAAACTTCTGGTTTCTACACTTTAATTCCATGAAACTTAATACTCATTAGTCAAAATTCATCTTTAGTGGACCATTTTAATTGACTTATATATTTTAAATAATAGCACATACATTTTATTATGTTACATTTGGCCCCAAATATCCAACAATCTCCCACTGGGCCATATGTGTAACATTTCAAATGTACACAACCTTATGAGCTCAAAATTTTGCTATTATTATTATTGTGAGTATTTTAAACAGTTTCGTCCATTAATCGTATTGATATATGATCAAAGCAATTT
>CAIGRO010262440.1:0-12200 GCA_903798355.1 Fraxinus baroniana
TCGAAAAAGATTTTAAAACCAATTCACCCCCCTCTTGGTTAGCCAATCTTGGGCTTTCATTCATTTGGTAGAGTTATTTATATCCCTATAAATATAGTCTTTTACTTTGTAATAGAAACACGTTTATTATATATAATTTATAATATTCTTCACAAGGAGACAGTTTAGGAGAGCTTGGAGTCAACAGCGCCCAGAAAAAGCTCCAACGGAACTTCTCCAATATCGAAGTATGGTCAAAAAATAAAATGGAGAAGAAGAGTTCATAGAGAAATAATGGAGAAACACATACTATTTCAAAAATGTACTCTTCATTAACGAATAAGAAGAGTTCATAGAATAAGAAGAGTTCATACACAAAATAACATTACATTGGTTGATGGCGCCACTACAAAACATATGCATACAAATGTTCAATAGTCAAGTTGGCTGCTTCCCTTTGGCATCCACTTGCACGATTACTTTTTCAATCTGGATCGTGACGTTCACTGAAATCTGGAGCTCTTCCTCGTCACTTATTCGAACTCGAGTCTGGAACACACTGGGCATGTCTTCAATTGTTTCACTCTTTGTAGGTTAATTGAGTTTGTGCTATCGCGTTTATACAGACTGCTTGATTTTTCATTTTCAACCCACTCTCAAAATCCACAATTGTTAGCAAATGAATAATTTTCCTTTGTTTTTATTCTCCTTCTCCACTACAAAATATTTCTCAAACCCATGCTTACATAGTGTGTAATGGTGTTTCCTTTTACAATCGGCAAAGAAGTGATTTTTAACTTTACAACTATGACATATTCTAGAGTTCCTTCATGGCATTCTAATTTGGGGCATCAACCACCAACAACAAATCTGAAATCAGTTTCATACCAATTGAAGAAATCTCACAAAACTGAGAACTACTGCAAATATCCAACCTAGATAAGCTATTCACAACTATATTTCAAAATTTAACATTACAGGTAAACGAAATTCGTGATTTAGCTCCTGTTTGGGCCACATTCTTTTTTTCATTCTCATTCTTCTACTCATTTTCAACCACGCATTCTTCAATAAAATAATATTTTTCATCACATCAATAACTTTTCTTTTTTTTTCAATCACATATTCCCCATCACATCAACAAAAAAATGCATTCATTTGGAAATAATGTGCACCAAACGGGGGCTTACAATACAATTCCAAGCAAATCAAATGGCATGTTGCCCCATTTCATCGCACACCATCACTTTGGAAAATCAATTTATGATGAAATAGACAAGCTTACTAGCTTAGCAGAGCTGAACAATGATTCACAAATAAGTATTTGTGGTGAGCTTGTTGGAGATCGGTACAGAGAACACGCGAAAGGGTGAGGAAATGAAGGTAATTTCTTGGGAAAACCTTCTGACGGCAACGCCTTTCACAGAGGCAAGGCATGACGAAATTCTGTTGATAACAGATATGGTAGGTCGAGCGACGACGAAATCTTTGACGATAGTGCAGTGTGGCGTTATTCCGACTCCAAGTGTGGCCGGAGATGGTGAGTTGTGATTAGGGATAGTAATTTTGGGCTTCAACTTGTCGATTTCCAGATTGTCAGTTGTGCTTAGGGTTTTGAATTTGGGGGTAGATTTCTTGGCTGCGATTTGGGTTATTTTGAGTCTCATTTTTCAGTTTTGTTTTGTATTGTTTTTTTTTTTAAACAGGCATTTTCCACGTCAGCCTGTTTTTGACTATGTTTCAAACCCACTTGGACGAGGAGCGCGATTGTTAGTTTTATTATTTGATCTTTTCCTTTTATTCGTGAAATTTTAAGCTATTTTCATCATTGAAAAATTTAAATTTACTACGTGTTTTGTTGTTGAATTTAAATTTAATTATTGTGTAATTAAGTAATCATTTCTCGTCAGATCGACAACCCGAACTCGTTTGTCCACTTTATTACTTGTACGCAACACGTGCACTTGCAGTACATATTTTTTAGTGATCAACATGCCAACATCTTTTTTATAAGTTTAGTGACAAAGAATCGACCACCTTTGTTCAGTGAACAATCGAAAACATTTTCCAAAGTAAAGTGAGCAATCGAAACGTTTTTCAAAATTCTATGAAAGATGATTTTTTACGCGATGATTTAGTAACTGCATGATAGGGCGTCACATGCATTCTAACAACCATATCACCAATTTCGTTAGAAATTTAAAACGAACGTTATAAGAACATCCAATGTTTGAATGAGTATAGCGGCCAAAACTCAACCATTTTAAATTTTAAGGAGCAATCGAAGATAACAATAATTATTGGGATAATCCCATTCCAACCCATATTATTTCTCTCACACGTGAACCCATCACACACGAGAACTAAACCATCGGATTGTCTCAACTGGCTGTAAGGAATCCGATTCAAAGAATCATTTCAAACCCTATCGAAATTCACATTTTCCCATTTTATAATTATGTGTGGAAATTGAAATCTTCATGTGCGTGGATTTGGAGCTATACAGATCTGAATTTGGAAGGTATAGGCTGCGCGTTTCCATATGTATATTATTGTTTTTCTCAATGCATGTTAATGTGTTACTTACTTGTCCGTTTCTGCACGATATTTGGCTACTGGTTGTTTGTTGGGAGCAATCTGTGGCTGATGCTTATTGTGCTATTTTTCCTAATTAATGAGCATTGAATTCAAATTTAAAGTGTATGTTTATGTTAGGGTTTCTATTTTCTTTTTTCGGTTTTTGGGAATTTTCCAATAGCTTAGCACCATCACAGTGTTTCTATTTTTTGACCAATAGTTGGTTCTTTAAGTGATTTGGAGGTTCAATGGTCATTTTCAAATATTCGGAACCTATACTTCAGATAATTAATTGTTTCCTGGAGCATTTGAAATGGAAACATTTCACATCTAGGATAATAAATGTTCGTTGTAGATTTCTACATTACACTAGAGTTGCTTATGTAAAAGTTTTTCTACAATAGCAGTGATAGAATAGTTATTTGTTTAAATTGTGTGGTGATTTTAAGATAAAGATGTGAGGATTTTTCCCTAACTTATTTGAAGCCAATATAGATGACAAGAATGCTTTGATGGAGTAAATAACATGTGAGCTTTTGAGGGCCTTATTGACTTCTGGCATACATGCACTTTCACGCACATTTTTGACATGAGATAGTCTTCTGGAAAGAGTTGAATTTCTTTGGACGTAATTTATATTTAGTCAAGAAAGCTTCAAATTATGCAATACTATTGTTTCTATAGAAATTATTGGTTTGCGCTGAAAAGGAAATATAGAGTGTGTTTGGTAGAGATTAAAATCGGATTAAAATTGAAAAACTAGTTATTATTGTTGACTTTTATCAGACGAGTGAGACTCAATAACGACTATATTTCTATTTTAATCGGATTTTGAGCTCTACCAAACATGCTCATAATAGGGGTTTGATTATGTTCGTATGTTAGCTCTTCAATATCACAATGCATGATTGTTTATGGTTTTCTACCGCAGTAAAGAGACAGTTACTTTATTTTATGTCATAAATGTATTGAAAATGATCTGTTGCGAATATTTTTGTCTTCCTATATGATTCCTTATGAGTGTTCAGCAACAGATGCTCCTCTGTCCTTCCATGTGGAAGTCAACACAAGTAATGCATGCCATTAAATGCTATTTTTCACACA
The DNA here is from genome assembly GCA_903798355.1 of Fraxinus baroniana. Taxonomy (NCBI): domain Eukaryota; kingdom Viridiplantae; phylum Streptophyta; class Magnoliopsida; order Lamiales; family Oleaceae; genus Fraxinus; species Fraxinus baroniana. The sequence continues at coordinate 3,661 of CAIGRO010262440.1, forward strand.
TTGATGTCCTTTTTCTCCAAGTTGAGCATTGGATATTTCAACTTGTCTAGAGACCAGAATGGGTTGTAAAGATAGATGACCTTGATGACAGGAAGGAGACATTAACTTATGGCAAATAAATTGAGTTGAGGATTCAAATGTTGGTTTTGGATCTTTTATTTCTATTTGACGTGTTTGACGAGTACTAGCTTAATTATTCCATAAATTTTGTGCAACAAAATGATGGTTTGTGTTGTATCTGCATCATATCATTGAGTTCTTGCCTATATTTGTGGAGAATTGAGATAAATTTCTAATTTCAGTGGCATATGCATTTATAATCCAAATTATCCAGTTTGGCCAAATTATGCCCTTGCTTGGTACCCTTTATTTCCAAAATAAATTTCTCTCTTATTTTTAATGATACACTCTTCAATAAAATAATATTACACGCAAATACAAAAAAAAATTCTTATTTTTTAACCACATATTCTCCAACAAAATATTATTTCAAAATACATTTTTGGCAAAAAAGGGGGCTCAAACTGGCGCTATGTTGCTGATATCCTGGACCTACTCATGATCGATGCATTGATTTTTCAATCTCATGTGAAAAAAGCATCATTCTCTTTCTACCCGCAGTCTGGAAGCCTGATGTCTCAGTGTCTAGCTCATGATTTGAAAAATCCCGATTGAGGCCTGCCTCATAATGAGGTGAACGAAGAAAGCTCAAAGGTGCTAACTAGGAGGCAGTTTTTGGAGGGTATGCCTCGGTTGAGTGAGGCACACTCTTCACGGCACCGTCTAAAGGCTTATGAGGCATGCACTCCTTCATTCTCCATACTTATTTATTTTTCTTTAGGTATGGGCCCAGGAAACATTTAAAAATCTGATTTACCCACTTTGGAAGTATCACACTGCCCGTTAAAACATTGAAAAACTTTGAGAATAGTACATTGGCCCACCAACTAAAGTAATAATTTATTTTTTGTTATTTTACAGATTTTTCTTTTGTTTTTTTACACACTTAAAATTGATCCATTATCAATTTTGAAGATTGTTTACGATTTATTATATGCTTATTTTGCATATTAATAACTTTTTGACATTTTTTTGGCTTACAATTAGGCTTATGCCTCAAAATGCCTCGAGACTTACTCACCTTACAAAGAAAAAACACGTCAATACCCATTTACGCCTTTTAAACATTGGTCTAGCTATTCATATAAACTTGAAGCTAAGACTGTCTTCATATTCAGGGTAGCTTCTTCAGTGATTTGTCTCACGTTCCAGATCAGAGCATAAATATTTATTTATTTTTGTATGTAGCTTCCTTTATTGAAAGAATGTAAAAGTTTAAAATTTTCGACCAAAATATTATCACTCTAGATTTGAAACTTAGTTATGAAATGTAAAACTGTACAAGTTCCCATACTCAACTGAAAATGTAAGTAGCTGTTCCAGCTGAAATACTTGGAATTATTCTACCAGACTACCACTTCTACTAGGCGTAGCCTTTTTATTTCTAGCTGAAGCTTCATTGAGCTAATTGATCAAGCCCCTACGACTGTGCAATATTTAATTTCCTACTGTCAGCATCTACTAATGATTTCAAATATCTTTTTCTTTGAATCGCTGGAGGATGATGGTAGCAGATTTAAATCACATTGATAGTTAACGTGCAGATATTCACATATGCTCTTAGTTGCAGGATCTGAAATCAACAAATCTTGATAAGTTCTTTCATAGAACAATTTCATTTGAGGTCTATACATTGAAGAATGGAAGATGGAATATCAAGCTTTTGGGGGCCCGTCACATCTACGCATGAGTGGTGCGAGCCAAATTATGTTCATTCTACCTATATTGCCGAATTTTTCAATACCATCTCTAATGTCCTGTGCATTATTTTGGCTTTGATTGGTCTCGTGAACTCCTTGAGACAACGTTTTGAGAAAAGGTTTAGCGTCCTTCACATATCAAATATGATTCTAGCCATTGGCAGCATGCTATATCATGCCACCTTGCAGCGGCTGTAAGTTTTTTTTTCCCTTTTATTTTCTTGTCAATGTGGTTTACGTATCTAAATATGTGTAAGGTTGTAAGCTATATAGAGGGGTTGATGGGCTTTATTTTATTTTATTATTATTATTATTTTTTACGTTATAAATATTAGAAAACATTTGCCAAATGTGGTGCCAGTGTGCCATTTTAAGTGTGAGCTTTCAAAGAATGAACACATTGCATCCAAAAATTTAAAAGTAAATAACACGAATATAAAGACGAAGAAGCCACTTCAATAACTTCTTGAAACCGTCAAGTATATAGAGATAGAGAAACCATAGCGAAGTACCATTCTATGGAACCCAAAATCATTTTATTGCTGAAAAATTATCACTAGAACTTGTGTTGAATTAATGCCAATTTTTCTTATTTGGAAGAAGGTAAATTTATAATACAAAGTATCTCATGTCTTTGCTCTTGGGAATGGTGCATTAGAATGGGCTTCTGCTCATTTAGTAGCCCGAAGTAGAAGAAAAGATTTTCGTTTACTGCTGTAGAATTGTATCTTTATTTTAAGGTAATCTTTGTTCATTGATACATGCTGGTTCCATATGTAACTCGATGAGAAGTAAAAATCTCTTGTTTGCGTTCCTTATTATTAAAAAGATATCAAATAAGAATAATCATTTAAGAAAGGGTCCTTCAGGAAAAAAATTATGGCCTTAGTGGTGAAATGTTGGTCCAACACCGCTTCAATTTAATATAGTTGGCTGTTAGAACTTAGAATTAACTAATGTTCTCTCAATATAATTTATCTGTGAAAAATTCCCAATTTATTTTCAGGCAACAGCAAGGTGACGAAACACCTATGGTGTGGGAAATGCTCCTTTATATTTACATCCTCTACTCACCGGACTGGCATTATCGAAGTACAATGCCAACCTTTTTGTTCCTTTATGGTGCAGTATTTGCCATAGCACATTCACAGCTGCGTTTCGATATTGTTTTTATTGTGCACTATGTGCTGCTTTGCCTTCTTTGCATTCCTCGGATGTATAAATATTACATTCACACAGAAGATAAATCAGCTAAGCGGCTTGCAAAGATGTACGTAGCCACTCTATTGTTTGGGAGTTTCTGCTGGTTAGTTGACCGTTTGTTCTGCAAGAAAACATCACACTGGTACTTCAATCCGCAGGGTCATGCTTTGTGGCATGTTCTTATGGGTTTCAATTCGTACTTTGCAAATGCGTTCCTGATGTACTGTCGTGCTCAACAACGGGAGTGGAATCCCAAAATTAAGCACTTTTGGGGATTTTTTCCCTACGTGAAGATTCAAAAACCAAAGACCCAGTAGAACCCAGTGCTCAACAAAATGGAGCATAACTGGTGCTTGTTTTCTGTTTCTTGGCAAAGGCAAGTGGTGACAATTCATTTTTTTCCCCCATTTGAAGAATGCAATGTAAATGATATCTGGGAATCGTTTTGGTTTGTTGGATAGTTGTTAAATTTTGATTTTGAATCAACCAGTTCTTTTATACTGTTCTCAAAGGTTAACAAGATAATGCGTAGAATATTTCATCATACTATCACCAAGTACATCCCAATTTTTCAGTTTCCTCCTAGACAAATTCTCAATTTCGAGGAATACAAGGGTTCAAGTTTCAAATTGATATTTGCAGAGTTGATTATCCCTTTCGAAAACATAGATTGACTAGGATAATCAGTATGCTAAAAGTAAGCAAGCACTTTATTTGAAGGAACCATCATTCACCTCCAGACTTCCTTTTGATAATCTCTCAAGAAGGGCAGGACAAATCTATCAGATATTAATCAGGTTACATCTGTAAACAGTCAAATAACTTGAATTTTGGAAATTTCAGAACAAAGCAGTCCAAGACTAAGATACAAGTATCCTAGCGTAGACGATCCTAATCCATGCTATCAGTTTTGGAAGAGAACTCATTCAAAGGGGAGTAGCATCGGCAACGGCCTTCAATGTCTTCTTCTCCAATTCCAATTCATCAATCCACATAGAACTTTGTCTATGCAAAAGCTCCTTCTCTTTCTTCTTCTCCTCAATTTTCATTTGTCTCCTCCAATATTCAAGCTCCTTTGCTCTTTCCTTCATATGCGTTATAAGAATTACACCATATCACCCACAAAGCACCGTAAGAACAAACCATTAAAGCAGCAACTTCTATTCTTCCATCTAATGGGGACAACTTTATATCAAGTCCGTAAGAAACTTCTTGATCATTTTGCATCCTCAACCCCCTAAAAAGGTTGAATTATAAATAAACAAAAAGATAAATACAGACCTAAGGAAAGACAAATAACTCAAATTTGAGTAAGAGGTTTCTATTTATTCGCACCCATGAGGGTGATAGAGATCCAGCTACCACAAAACATCTAGAAACTCAACCAGATTGCAGATTATCTGCTCCGAGTATGATGTAGGACATCCTATTGTAAATGTGATAAGTATTAGATATTTCTAATAAGATGTCTAGTTGTATTAAGTTTTATCTTTTTATTCTGATATTAATTAGAATAGGAATTCTAATTCATTTAAGATTAAAATTTTATTAGTTTATTTATTTTAGTTACCTTATATTAATAAGATTATGAAATAATTTTGCCTAGAGACATTGTGTACTTTTCAACAACAATCAATTATTATTTAATAACATTCAAGCAAGTTATTCCAATATTATTTTTAATTACTGCATAATTCTTATTACAAGAATTTTATAAATGCTTCCACACCAAAATTGGTATCAAAGCAAAAAATTGCCTTAATTCGATGGTCGACAAAGGTACTCAGTCGAACTGCCAACGACAAATGGAGGCTCGACAAACTCGAACAACAAATCGAGACGATGGATAAAACCCTTCATAACATCACACAGATGCTAACTGCATTGAGTCTTTAAAGGAATCGCGAGCTTGTGGAGAAGTAAACTAACAAGAATTTGTCGATCTTAACTGCTCTGAATGTTAGTTGTTTCAATAACCATAGAACAAAACATGTGGCTAGAGAATTCCTCGAGTCCCAACCAAGTTCAAATACACACAAGCTATCAAGGATTCTTTTTTCCAACAAAACTCGAGGACGAGTTTTTTCAAGCACAAGAGATTAATATAGGACAATTCTATTGAAAATAAGATTAGGATCAAATATTTATAATAAGATATTTAATTGTAATAAGTTTATCTTTTCATTCTAATATTAGTTAGAATACGATTTCTAATTCCTTTTAAGATTAGAATTTTATTAGTTTCTTTATTTTAATTTCCTTACAATAATAGGATTAGGAAATAATTTTGCCTATAAACATAGAAACGTTGTACACTTTTCAATAACAATTGATTATTATTCGATATCATTCAAGAAAGCTATTCCAATATTGTTCTTAATTACTACATAATTCTTATTACAAGAATTTTATAAACGCTTCCGCACCAAAGTATATGTATTGAAATCAATTAAATTGCAACATATGGAACTTCATTAAAAGTTTATCATATTAAAAAGTGATAGCCATAAGAAATTAACAGGTGCCAATCAGGAAAATAGCTGCTATATGATTTAGATTTTATATTTTGAAAATAGTGACAAGATGGGTATTTTATTCATCTTCTTGAAGTGCAAAGTAGAGGACAAACAATGAAAGTATCACACATTCATATTCTGAATGGAAATAAGTAATGAACATACTCACCCCGTCTCTGGCTGGACAGAGTAAAATTAAAATCCAGGGAAGAAAAGACAGGATTTCGCAGTCATGAATGCATATATTTGCAAATACAGTTAAATAACGCATTCCATAATTTTTTCTGAAAGTAGATCAGATGAAAATTCATAATTTCTAGGTCCAAACAAAATCTAATTTATGTGCCAAGGTAATCCATCACGGATTTCTCATTGCATAAGGTGAAATGTGATGAAGAAGTTGCAAAGACTCATGACTAGTGCTAGTTTGAGATTTTCAAGGAGGAGATGCAACCTCAATCAAATCCTTTCTTATATAAGAAAACAAATGCAAGAGCATATGGGTGAATTGTTCCAATTCATGGTCCAGTCTTTTACCATGCACATTTATTACATGACTTCGTCGTCTGGCATTACTAATAATGAATAACAGGAAAAAAAAATTTGGTTAAACCATCAGACCAAATGGCTCCGCCTAATTCAATAGTTGCTTATGTTTATTAGTTTTCAATATCCACATAGAGATTGCATACAGAAACTTAGAAGATATAACACTTAACCAAGTCTGTTTAAGCAAGCAAAAGTTTATATGAAACACAAACATTGCTAATGAACTTGAGCACGGGACATTATATAATTCATTTCCAACGTTATAGATATAGACACGAGTATGACAAGTATAGAGAAGATAATATGCAGCAAATTATATGTAACAAAAATACGCGAGCAGTATTAACAATGCGATGATTCTTGTCATGAATCCAGATTGAATCAGAGCAGAAAAATTAGAAGTTCAATTTGAAAAGTAATCGTAAATCAAGAACGCTGATCTCTAATCATAACATTAATCAACAACAATGAGAACACAGCTAACAAAATCCAGCAGCAAAAGCGTAAATTTAAACGTGTAAGAAGCATACTCATCCTCAAAATGAAATAAAGATCAAAACGGAAGGCATAAAGCTGATTTCACTTACCAGGGTTCGCCGGAACTCTTCTTCGGCGGCCTGTCTCTCAATAGCCTCGGCCTTCTTCTTCGCAGCCTTTGCGGCTTTTCTCTCCTCATTTGCGATTCTCAGTGCCTCTTTTTTTGTCCGCGTCTTTGCGCAATTTTTCGAGCCCCTGCGATTCCATTTCCTTGATGTACTCCTTCCGGATTTCCTTGACTTTCCGGGCGTAGTCTCTTCGGAGAAAGGAGAGCTGAGCTTCGGATCACGGGGAGTCTTCCAGGAGTTAATGAAGGTGCTGGGTTTAAGGAAATCGTGGTCGCCGGAATGTTTATTCACATTGGCAGCTGAAGATGGGGAGGGTTTGGGGGTGGAGGACGGTTGGCGGAGGAGTTCGTGATTTGAGGACGAGGTGGCGGGAGAGCGACATACTGGCGGAGGTGATGGAGTTTTGGGGAAGTTTTACTTGCATATATACATGCGCAACATTTGGCTCTATTTCCATCCCATTTTTTATGAAAAAAAATGAGTTTTATAATAATAATTTTTTAAAGGACTTGTGATTAAAAAAGAATATATATAGTTGAAAATAAGTTTGGAAAAACTAATTTACTTTTTAAGGTTTTTGTTTATATAATTCTTTTTTTTTTTCTTTCCTAGTTTGTTAATATTTTTTGTTTATATGCTAACATTTTTTTTATCTAAAAAAGATATTATTCCCGCATTTGAGCCTCATTTTTTAGTCAAAATATTTTATTGAATAATGTACGATTAAAAAATAAGAAAATATTTTGAATTTATGTGTAAAATGTGTAATTGAAAATGAATTTTGAAAAAATGAGTTGAAAAAAAATGGGAGCTATATCATTTTATTTTCTTACTAACCCAGAAAAAAAAAAGGAATTTGATATATAAAATTAAAAATTAAAAATGCCAGAACATTATACATTTTTTGCAAGGTAGAATAGGAATAGCTGTGTTCCAACTGACTTGACAACAACAGCAATTCCAATTCAAATCTATTAATCACAAGATGTGAAACTTGCGTTCAATGTATGCGAATGAAAACCTATAAACTAGAACGTATTCAATTTACACGACCAGATTTATTAGCTCCACGTGTCGAATCTCGAGAACTTCATTTCCCAGATTATGCTACGCTACCAAACATTTCATATCTTCTCGTAATATTCTCAAGAACAAAACTGAAACTTGTGAAATAGGAGAAGATACCATGGCTTCAGATGAATTGCTTCAGAAACTCTGTAGCAACCAGCCTCCCTCTTGTGTTCACGGATAATTTTAATTCACTTATCTCTTTATCGATATCCTGCCATTCAAAGAAAGAAAGGAGATGATTAAAAGGACCAAAATTCAATTACCTCCTACTTAACAATATTATGCCAACAAAGGAGAAATGAGACCCTACTGTGCCAAATAAAAGCCTATATATACTTCAAGATATGAGGTTCAAGATCAGAGGATCACGCCTCCTGGATACTACTTATTCACATAATTCAGATGAATTCATAAAGCACTTTCGAATAATTGGTTTAATTAGGTGATCAGAGGGTTTTAGGGCTATGATAGATACAGTCAGTCTTACATCACTTCGAAGGATATTATGTAGCAAATTAAAATTTCAATACCTTTTGAGCATCCCGTTAAAATGAAATAGCATTGCAACTTTCAACAAAAAGCTTGCATGATGAAAACAAGAAAGAGATCATAGAATACTCGATGCTCTGTGAAGGTAAAAAAGACCGGGTATCACGTTCGGTAGACAGTTTTCTTGCTATCTCCAGATTAACTTGGATATTCAATCAGGAAAAAAAAAAAAAAAGGAAGGAAAAAACTTTGCAACAAAGACAGGTAAACAGAGTTCAAGTCATCGA
>CAIGRO010262442.1:0-11484 GCA_903798355.1 Fraxinus baroniana
TTTAACATTTTATTTACTAGCAAATCTTGTCTGCTTGTCCAAAAGATTGTCATGCTTTAAAACGGAATACAAATATATTTCCTTACTTTTGTAGAAAATGATCTACTACTTATCGAAGCTTAATGATCATTAAAATTTTGCGAGTGTACATAAACGTAGTCAATTAATGAAGAATGAATAAAGTATCGTTTCTCCAAAAATAAGTACTTAATCTAATTTTTAATTAACACTAACTTTAACTGAAAAGCGAGGTTCATTATATTAATGTTTTATATTAACACCAAAAATCTATAACTAATTAATACCAATTTCATTGGTTGACAACCCCTATTTGGATATGAAAATTAATATTTTTTAATTCATTTAATAATCTCTCTCAAGTATAAATAAACATATACTCACATGTGACCAGTGACCTTTTTATTTCTATGAAGGATGTGAACATGCTACGATGCATTAGAATAGAAGAACATTCAAAAAGATGATATAAAACATAACGGTATATCTAATATCTATATTCAGTATTGGGCTTTATAATGAATGTTACTTCGTGTCAAGTTCATATAATTCTATTGAATATTAATAAAAATTGAAAGACAATTAAACTAGTGATCGATTAATTGAAAAATATTAAACTCCTTACAATCATTCGAAATCAAACATATATTTAATGTCCGATCCAAAATTGAATATAGAAATATCAAAACATAAGGTTCAACGTATCCTAACGTCCACACAATTGGACAAGCACCAAATTAATTACAAGACAAACAACTAAATTGATACAACATCACTCGGAATTAAAGTTTGGAAAGAAGATAGAAAGAAATCCTAAGAATCTTGAATCACTTCAATGGATCCTAGATCAATCTCCCTTGCTTCTTCTACTTCTTTGTCAACTCAAGAAATAGATGGAAGTGTACATGAACGTGTTTTGTAACACAACTTGTATTAAAACCTTGAAAGAATGTGAGTTTTTAGATCGAAAGCTTCCTCTTTGGTTCTTCTACTTTCCAATAATTATGGAATTTTTAAAACCAAGAGCCTCACTTGGCTTGAATAATTTTCTATATTGAATCCCCACAAGCCTCGTGTAATTATTGAATGAATACAAGTATTTATAGACAGGGTATTAAGTTAAAAACCATGCCGAGTTGATTCAAATAAGGAAAACAAAATTCTCTATCAGAAGAAGTCTATGCGATCACGCAACCAATTGGCTTGTGATTGCACATTTATAGCTTGTTTGATACGAATTAAAATCAGATTTTAATTTAAGTCAAATTCAAACAATCAATATTAACCACATCCTTCATAAATTCCACAAGTTTTCAATCACACATTTCAAAATTTTTTATGACAATTTACTAAAAAATTTAAATTTAATCTACACCAAATACCCTCTTAGGCATTTTTCTTTTCTGCTTTTGAAGATTAAGACCTTGGAATCACAAGGGCATAAGTTTGCTATTTAGTTCTCAAACTTTTCAATTGTTGAATTTAACTTCTGAAATTTATAATTTTTTTCGATTTCTCTAAAGGATTGCTTGGGAGTTTTGGCTTGCCAATTATGGATATTTTTTTAAAGTATCGATTTTGAACATTTATGAGCGAACCAATTTTGAATGGTTTTAGTAGTGCTTTTTAAAATTGTCCAATCTACACTTAGGAGTTTATTATCCATCGATTCTGAATTTTTTTAAAGAGTAAAATTACATATATGCCCACATATAAAAGAATAACATATATGTCATGTTAATGACAATATCAATAAATTCCACAAGAAAATGGTGAGTACAAGACCGTTCTTAAATATTTCAATAGACAATTTTTTCACAAAAATGCTAGTGGTACATAATAATCATCCATAATTGTTGGTGGGGGCCACCACCCCATGTGAGTATTATGTGAACCCCTATGTCAAAAAATTATGTATCTATAGACCCACTCATTTGTCCAATGGACATAGAAGGATTCAATGGACTCTTTCAATGACTACAACCCCTTCGACGAACATAGAATGATTGTATTAATTTTTCGTATACTATTTCTATGTTTTATGGTACGCAATTCTCTTCTTTTTTTTTTTATAAAAACAATCTCACTTGCCATTGTTTGATAGCTATTATTTCTTGAAAACTGTTTTTTTCTACATGCTCATTTTCAACCACACATTCACATAATAAAATGTTAACGTGTAAATCCAAAAATTTTCTTTATATTTTAACTAAACAGCCTCCTAAAAATTATTATTCAATTTTTCCCAAATAATTATCATCAAATATGGGCTTATAAAGATTAATAACGCATTACATATCTCTTAATCTATTAAAAGTAATCAAACTTATAGAGTATTAATAGCGAGTCACATATTAAACATTAAACGAAGAGAACATACAAATAAGTGGCATTTAATGCCCGTTCAAATTAAAACAATGCTAGATGTACACCATTGGGTGATAGCCCTCTCACAAAGGGGTGGGAGCTCACAATTTAAACCTTTGTGAAAGGGTTGTCAAAGGTGTAGACTCAACATTTTTCTTCAAATTATATGATTCCCACATTGTAATTGTTATTGAGTTACTAATAAACTCTCATTTTGCAGCATATGTAGATGTACGTGATAAGATCATCATTATAAAGACAGTGATGATTTTTTATTTTTATTTTTTTGTATAAGTAAGTTATGATAAATTTGATAATAATTATTCTAAAGGGGGTAAGTTTAAGCCCAACGATTCGTGGATTGGGAAAAATAGTCAAAATTGCATTATACCGATTTTGGATGGTTTGAAAACCATCCAAAAAATTTAGCAAGTACCAATTTTTACAAACCTTCATAAATGGTACCACCTAAAAAAAAAAAAAAAAAAAAAATGGGAAATCCTAAACAGACCCCCAATGGTTCTTCTAACTGATCACGTGCAATTGAAATGTGACTAGTTATGTTCCTGTTTGAGCCACGCTATTTTCATAAGAATGTATTTTTTGATTGATGTGATGAAAAATATGTGATTGAAAAAGAAAAATGAAAATGTATTATTGCAAATAAGTACAAGAGAATGAAAAAAATAAGGTGATAAACAAGCGCTATTTTTAATTTTTATTGAAATTATAGTTAAAACGACTCCATTATTCCGTTACGTAAAAGTCGGGAGAGAAAGTTCAACAAACGAATTGAATCAAATTTTTGATAAATTATTATTCCGAACGCCTGGCATCACAACACGAAAGACAGACACCGTTGAATCAATTGTAGCTCATTCCTTTTCAATTATTAACGATTTCTTTATGATACAATATACGCCATCGAAAGATTCTTTAGTTTTTTGTTTTTGATTATACTTGGAAGACCATTATTTAGGTTGTTTTCAACTCTGAAAAGGATTGCTTTCTCTTAAGTTCGTCGTTTCAGTGTTTATTTCAAATTATGACCTATATTTTTACTGTTTTTGCAGAAAAAGAGAAATTTCAGTGAAGCTTGGTCTCAGGAGAATTTGCTTTGGCTGGATACTGATTTTAGTGATTTCAAAACCTGGAAAATTTGTTGAACTGATTGGTACCCAATTTTTTGTTGGTTTTTGAGTAGATAAACACTGATTTGTCTGTTTCCGTGTTTGTAATTGTCCGCGCAATAAATCGAGGGAACTTTTTTAGGTTCAGTTTTGGTGGATGACAGACAAATTTCATCGTGCTTGAAGCTTGGGGTTTTAAATAGAAAAGATGGACGGGATGCGGAGGACACTGATGGAGATTCTGACAGAACCCCAAAGGGGCGGTGAATCAGTGCTTGGGACTATTAAGATTGCTGTTTTACCCATAGCTAAAGTTTTTACTATGTGCTTTCTAGGATTCCTCATGGCCTCCAAGTATGTTAACATTTTGCCTGCTAATGGAAGGAAGCTTTTAAATGGGGTAAGCACTATTTCTGTGAGGACAATAAAATTTTACTATTGTACTTTCTGTTTTTGTTTTTGGATATTCTCCATTAGATATGCGATAAACTGAATGGATGGTAAAAATAAATTTTTGGAGTTGACATCAAATTTATTGGGGAAAAAGTTTTATTTGTTGTTTATTTTGCTATGTGTATTTTGGATGTCACCGAACATGACTTTGTATAGTTTATATATGTGAGTTTATATGAAACCTATAAATGTCAACACTTTTCGGAAAACCTGCACTTAATTTATGTTCAGTTCTATGGTAAGCCTATTATGAGGAGGGAGTTTATGTTAAGAGGAAGTGAAAGAAACTTTAATTCAAAATCCCTTTGTGTAAAAAGTTTGTTAAAGAAAATATTACTTTATGAGTGTGTCTACCTTACATTAATTAGGAGATGAATTGTTTTAAGTTTCATATTTTGCATATCTTATTCTTTTTCTAAGCAGTTGATAATATTTGCAGTCGTTTCCCTTCACTACTGTCTAATTGTTCGTATGACTTGATGCAGCTGGTTTTCTCGCTTTTGCTCCCATGTTTGATATTCTCTCAACTTGGACAAGCAATTACTTATGAGAAAATGCTTCAATGGTATGGATTAGATATTAATTCGCTTGCTCATTTTTAATTGCAATAACTTGTTCTAAGAGCTCAACTGACATTTTTGTCGTTTTGTAGGTGGTTTATTCCTTTCAATGTTGTTCTTGCCACCATATCAGGATCCATTATAGGTCTCATTGTTGCATCGTTTGTCCATCCCCCGTACCCATTCTTCAAGTTTACTGTTATACACATTGGCATTGGTAAGTATTACATTTGGACATAAATTTTCAATTATTTTGTCCTCCATCGCAAACTGAGATCGGCCTCTAGCTAGGTCAGATTGCAGCAAGAGTGTGTCGATCTACTTACTGCAACCTAGGAATAAAAATGTCACAAGATAGAATTTTTGTTTTTCAATTTTCTCATCTACTGTCTGAAAGCTATCGAATCCAGGATCCATCTAATGAATTCCCATCTAAGTTTGTCATAGGAATTTTCAAAATAAATTTGAACTACTGCTCTCAAATCGGTAATCGTACTTTGCAATTAGACCTTTTGTTCCACGAAAATGAAAGAATTTCCTATTTAAAAATAGGAAAGTTTTTGAAAACTCTTTTACAAGCAAAAACAAGAGAGTACTCCAGACAGTGAAAGTTTTCAAACAGAATTGGTAATGTACAAATCTATGCATCGAGCTTGTCAGCTCTCAAATCATTCGAAGAATTCCGAGGGAATCAAGATGACCAAACACTCATCCAATTATGACAGTGAGTTTGAGAACATTGCGATGGAAGTCAATAATAACTGGCAGAAATTAGGAGATTGAAAAATATGAATTGCATTGATTGATTATCGGTATTACAATGGTTTATATAGTTGAACCCCAATCAACTAAATAAAGAAACTACAAAAAAAATAAAAGACACACATCAAAACTAATCCCTAAAGATCAGGGATTACAATAACTATCCTTTAGGTCAACAATTAAAATGATTACAAAATAATATTAGTTATTCACAATTGTCTATGGTTTCCTAAAATAGTAAGAATCGTATTTTCCCACACTTCTCTCAGGCTGGTGAGTTCCATTCTCAACTTTCTAAAGCTACACTAGAGAATCCTTTGTTGAGTATGTTTGCAGGTTGATGACTAGTCGAAATAAAACGATGTACAAATTAGATATTGTCCAACTTTTTCTTTATAAAATCCTTGTCAAATTCAATGTGATTCGTACGGTCATGTTGTACTGGATTATGTGCAGTATTAATGACTGGTCCATTCAACTAAGACCTTCCAGGATTATCTTTAGCCATAATAGCTCACATATCCCAAGTACCATTGATCTAATTTCAACTTCAGCACTAGATCTAGTAACAAGTTTTTGTTTTTAAATATTTCCAAGTCACAAGATTCCCTCCAAGTAGAGTACAATAACCTGAAGTTGACCTTCTATCAACCACAAATCCTATATGATCTGCATTTGTATTGGCTTCAAGAGCAAGTCCTCCTTTCTTAAATAAGACTCATTTTCATAGTATCCCTTTTAAATATTGCAAAATTCGAAATACTTCTTTGAGATGTGATTACATAGGATTGTGTACATATTAACTCACAATAATGACTACATATGTTATATCTGGTCTGGTATGTGACAAGTGAACGAGCCTTCCCATGAGCCTATAATATGGGTTTTTATCCACTGCTACATCTTCCATATGATCACTAAGTTGGTGATTGTACTTTATGGGTGTTTCTGCCAACTTATATCCAAGCTTACCTATCTCTTTCAATAAATATTTTGTTGTGATATAAAGATCCCTTCCTGAGAATGAGCTACCTCAATGCTGAGGAAGTACTTTAGCTTGTCTAGTTTTGGACTAGCTTGGATTGAGGGTTTGGTGCCTTCTTCTTTGAATAAGTTAACAATTGACGAGTAGAGCCTTAAGTCTGCTTCTTATTCACCATTTCTTGTCACTGTTTGGAACTGTGTTTAGCTAAGTGCTTAAAGTATTTAGATCAACTCCAATTGGAAACTCAAGAAGAGATAAGTTTGTCCTTACTTTCTTTGAATAAGGCCTCTCCCTGAAGATAAGGACTAAAAAAATATTGATATGTTTCGACAAATGTGACATTTGTTGACATGTAGATTTTTTTTATTTGAGGATGATAATACTCTTGAGTAGATGAATACCCAACAAAGACACATTTAAGAGACTGTGGATCAACTTTTTCCCTATTTTGAGCACACGCATGAACGAAGGCAACATAAACGAATATTTTTGGACCAAAATTACTCGAGCTATTGAATTCAAGGTAGAATTTCTTAAGAATTTCCATAGGACTTTTGAAATCAAGAACCCTTGTAGGCTACCCCGTTAATAAGATGAGCAGCGGTTAAAACAAATTTCCCCAATATTGTTCTGGTACATTTTTTGAAACTGGATCATAGTTAGGAGATGACCATTCTTTCATTCGGCCCCTTCATTTTGTTGGGTTGTATTTACACAAGAGGATTCATTTATCGTGCCTTATGTTTAGAAATAAGGAGACAAATTGATTGGAATAATCCTTAGCATGTCACATCGAAATCTTTTAATTTTAACACTAAATTAAGTTTGACCATATTGTAAAAAGTTACTAAGCTCACGTCTGATTTTCTTTTGGAAAGTTCCAAGATATTGAGTACAATCGTCAATGAATGAAACAAAATACCCCAAAAATGTTAGCAACAGTTGAAGGCCCCATATATCAACTATGAATGAGAGTAAATGTAACATATGTTTTTTTATTGCTAATTGGAAAAGAAGCATGTTTGTGCTTTTCTAGTTCACGTGCATCACAATGAAAACTTCAACAAATAATCCTTTGAAAGGTAAAGGAAATATATGTTTAAGAATACTAAAGGATGGGCGATCTAGACGAAGATGTTGAAGTCAAATTTTGCTTTATTGGATTTAAATGACTTGAAAAGAAATGATAAAGGTGAAGAACCCGAAGTTCTAACTTTTCTAATTGATTCTTCAAGATAATAGAGACTCTTCTCTCTAGATTGTCCAATCATCCTTCTTGTTCTCTATTCATGGAACGCACAATGATAAGGGTACAAATCACCATGACAATTAGAATCTTTAGTAAGTTTCTACATCGACACAAGATTGGTGTATTATTTCGAAACATGAAGAACATTTAGTGTAAGAGAGTTATTTATAAAAATATCTCCCTCACCATCTAGTGTCCTTACAAAACCATTTGCCATAGTTTTTTTTTTAATTACTAGGACACATGGTATATGAGATGAACAAGCTATACGGTCTATGGTATCTGAGTTAATGACCTAGAAGAGACTTTATTCAAGATATCAAAAGCATGAGAAGTGGAAGATATATCTCAGGTACCTGTGTTAGATGGCTTTTCAAACATCCCCAACACATATTTTAACTTTTCAATTTCTTCGCGATTGAACTCTGTAGACATCTTTTAGTTTTTTGGGTTTTTGCCTACCTCTATCACACCAATTTTAAGATGACTTTTTTGAGGTCTATCTTGAAGCTTCCAGGACTTGTCCCCCTTTTATGACTCGACTTTTTGCAATAAGTGCACCATAGTGTATCTTTGTTCGATAATGTCATCAGATCTCCTTGTGTATTGTTTTCACCAACGTGCTACTCCATGCTAGATTCCTTGTGTTTTTTGACACTAAAGCTGAACTCTCCACTATGGGTGTCAACTGTAACTCTTCTTCTTCCTTCTACAATGAGGACGATTGCATAGCCTCATTTAATGATGACATGTCTTCTTTTCCAAGTATTTACACCCGTACTACATCAAACTCAATATTTAAGCCGGCAAGAAATTCTTAAATTCGGTCTTTCTCAACAAACATCTTAAAAACAGCAACTTGTTCACTGCACTTCATTTGGATGTACCGATAGTGATTCATCTCCTGCCGAAAACCTTTTAAAAAGTTAGAATATTCAGTGATTAATCAATCTTCCTGCGTGGTGGCAGTGACCTTGGTTGTGATTGTGTAAATTTGTGCTGCGTAACGGACCTTGGAGTAAGTCTGTCTGACTGTCTCCCATATATCTTTAGCCATGTCGAAAAATATGCATGTTTCGCTGATTTCTGGCACCATAGAATTCTACAATCAGGACATCACCATTGAGTCCTATTCATCCTGAGCATCGAATTTTAGATCATTTTTTAGGTCTAGTACCAAGTAGATTATTCAGTTTGCCTCTTCCCTTCCAAGAGATACGAATTAGTTTTGACCACTTCAGATAATTCTCAGATAATTCTTCTTCTTCAATCTATAGGCTGCTTGAATGTTTTGCAATTCTCCTGTTGATAAGGATTATTGTTTTCAAGCACTCCAGTCTCCAAAGGATTGTTGTTGCTGAAGTATGTGTCATAGTTCTTCATATGGTCTCAAAGGGTTTAATTGATGATATAAAGAAAGGAGGATGAACGAGAAAGGAATAAATACAATTACTAGGGTAACAAGCCTAAAGCTCTGCTACCATGACACAAAATATGAGATTAAAAAATATGAATTGCTTTGATTGACTAAGGTATCAAAAGGGTTTATATAGCTGAAACCCAATCAGTAAATTAAGGAATAAATAAAATAGACAAATCATAACTAATCCATAAAGATATTCTAATGGTTGGAAATTACAATGGTTACAAAATAATCCTAATTATTCACAGCTGTACTGGGCTGCCCAAATTAGGATAATCATATTTTCCCACAATAACTAACTTACAAATGTGTTCATCAAACATGAATAATATTTAATATATTAGGAGCTGAAATTTTAAAGATATTAACCAATTGGGAAATCTCAAGAAAAAGCTCAAAAAGGTACAAGATTATAACTAGAAGCTTTTCATTTATGTTTGTGGGCAACGAGTTCACCGAATGTTGCATTTATATCGAGGACTGCACTTTCCCTAATAATTCATTCTTATTCTTGTTGGGGTCAAACCAAGCAATATTGTTAATGAATAACGGAAAAATATATAAGAACCAGATGATGACCTCTAATTACATCTAGAGCTACATATATAATGTATTGTTGGGTCTACATTTATTGGTTCACTTTCTGAGCCACTCCTCTATACGCTAGAGTTGCAATTTACACTTTTTTTGTGAGGTGGATGAGCCAGGTTATCCAGATGATCAGATGCCTTTTTTTGTTACAATTTGTATGCATTACGATTTCATTGAAAATAGAGATGGTTGACGTGCTTGTTATTCTCTGGTTCCTGCACTCCACTTGGATGTTCAGTATGTTTTATAGGTCCTGTTATAATAACTCTAGTTTTCCTGATATTCTGGAATTACAGGGAATATTGGAAATGTGCCACTTGTCTTGATTGCTGCATTATGTGGGGATAAATCTAACCCTTTTGGGGATTCTGCGAAATGTTCTCAAGATGGAAATGCCTACATCTCATTCGGCCAATGGGTACGTTATAACTTGAAAATGCTTGCTGCCACTGCAACTCACCTTTAATTGATTTTACTTTTATGCATGTGAGAGATTCTATATTAGAATGGAAGGAAATTTGTGAGAACTTTTAGAGTGAGCGCAGCCACTTGTACCTTTTCACTCACTCAGCTTTTAGATATTCTGATTAATGCAAATAAATGAATTATGTCGAAATCTTTTAATTTAACAATTGGCAAGTTCCATAAAACATAAACTCTCATGGATTTCAGCCCTTCAACAAACCTCTCTGCTTACTTTTCTATAATATATTTCTGTTCACTCAATAACTTATTTTGTTCACAGGTTGGTGCAATTGTCCTATACACCTATGTATTTAATATGCTTGCACCTCCTCCTGAAGGCACATTTGATGTTGAAGAACGAAATCTTCTCATTAAGAATCCTCCTAACAATAGCTCCAGTAAACCTGCAAAGAATAGTTCCTCTGAGCAAGTTTCACTGCTCACAGAAGAAGCTACACCAACTAATTCAGGCGTTCCAAAGAAAGAGAAGGTGAAAATGAACCTATTTTGCATGCAACATGCACTGTATTGATTTACTGTATTCAGTTCTGACAATCTCAATGACAATATTTCCTTTCTTAAATTGGTTAACATTTGAAAATTTTGATGTTTGGAACTTAAGGATTCAAGGATAGAAGTATGTAGTATTTTATAAACTCAACGTTTCATATGAGTGTTATGTAAGTGATAAAGCCATGGTTTATAGGACACATCAAGCCGTTGTGGTTGAATTTTGGGTATTGAATCTACTAATGTTGCACTATTTGTGCTTTCCTGTGCAGATTAAAGATTTTCTGAAATTTCTTTATGAAAAATTGAAGCTCAAGCAAATCATTCAACCTCCTATTATAGCTTCTGTAAGTTCAGTTCCTTTGCACATTTGGTGCAATTGTTAATCTCTTTTTTTCTTCACTGACTGCAAGTGGCATATCCATTTCCTTAAAATATCCATTTCCTTAAAACTCTTTGTTGATATACCATAGGCATTTAATGACAAAACTCATTTCCTCCGTTAGTGAATAGCACTACTCAAAATTTGAAATATACATTTCAATACACATCCATGATTTGGAATGCACATCGTTAGAGGTAACAGGACACTTCAACAGCATAGGTACGATAAAATTCGCAAAAAGCCTATCCCTTAAAAAGTTATGAATAATTATAACTTTTAACAAACCTGTACCTACTCAGAACTATATCAGTAGTTGTTCTCAAGATGGGGCTCTTGATTCTCTATTTATTATATCTTTCTTTTTTTTTGGCGGGGTGGAGTGGGGTGCATGTTCCTGGTATAGATGTTTTTGGGACCCACTTTTGTGTTTTCATAAAATATAAAAATTTAAGCCCCTATTTGACGCACTTTAAAATTCTCATTTTCATTCTTCTATTCATTTTCAACCACACATTTTTCAATAAAATAATATTTTCTATCATATCAATAATTTTTCCTTCATTTTCAACTACATATTCTTCATCAT
>CAIGRO010262450.1:0-10106 GCA_903798355.1 Fraxinus baroniana
TAGGTTTTTAGGTAATTTTCTCTATATTTATTATCAAAGATAGGACCTCCAATAAGCATCAGTCCAGTATAAAGCTAGTTAGTTGAGACAAAACAAAGACAATTATTCACATTTTTTGTTTGTTTGTTTTTTTTTTCTTGAGCAAAGAACACACATGCATATCCATCACCCATGCATGAGTCCCCTAAAAGGAACATATTAAATGCATAAAAAAAAAAATCATATGTACAATTCCTAATCTAGTAGAAAAAGACGCTACAAAAATATATGATAATAATACGTCTATAATATATCACCCAGAATTACCTAATTTTATTATTTTTTAAAATGGAATGATATGTAAAGCCAGTCTCGTCTTTCTTTAAAATGGCCAATTTTAGGTCAAGAGTTATTTTTTGAGTCAATTAACGATCATTTGAATGAAAATCGTTCAAGAATTTGGGACTATTCTTGAATAAAAACCCCATATGTAGGGTGTTAAATGTGAATTTTCTATAGAAAGGGGAGCCAAATAACAAAATAATCTTGTCATCGCCGCGAGCTGCGTGACTCACTCAGACTCACGCAATCGCATAAATAGTCCACTCTTTCTCGACCATCACAGTGTTCTGTTTTCTTCGGGCTCTGATCACTCCCAATTTCATCTAAATTCCTGCGTCTAAAAAAACCCTAGCATTCTCTCGATTCACTGAAAAACGGAAAGTGAAATAATTTTCACAATGATTCCGTTCTCCTCCCGAGTTTCCGGTCAGATACGATATCTCCTCCAGAGCTTGAATGACTCCAACTCTGATACAGTATTTCAGGAACTTTGTCAGGTATTTACTTCTGTTTTCATAGACACAAGTGCATGTACACGTACACGTATACGATAAATGCATGTATTTTTATTGTTGTCATTTGTCATTTTATTGTGTGTTTTTTGGTTTGGGTGTTGATCTTGCATTTCAGCGCAAACCCCTGGTTTTGCGTGTGGATTAGCTACATTTCTCTTAATTTTGCTCTTTTTGTACTCGAGTTATTCGTCATGCGGTGTTTGTTTTTTTGTTTTTATTGGTGAGTGCCGATGTTTGATGGAAATTGTTTTTTTTCTCCAATGCAAAAAATATGCGCGCTTAATTTTAATTCCAAGATTTTCTAAATTCTCAATAAAGCAAGTGATTGTCAAATGCCTATACTATATTATAAATTTCCTACAAGGTTGTAAGAGAAACTATCAGAATATATGTTGGAATTGAACAACTGAATTTTGAATTGGTCATAGCATCTTATTCGTAAATTGCATGTCTGTGTGCTGAAAAGAGGCCATCAAATGGAAATGTGGTCCTCTTTTCAGTTTGAAGAAAGGAGACAAGGCCTTATGTATAGCTATAGAAGGTAGCCTTTGGATCAATATTGTTTCTATCTTTTTCTTTGGGTAGGATTCTTATTCTGGCTACAGTTTTGTACCATGGAATAGAGTTTCTAACAAGTGGCAAGTATTTCCCTCAAATATTTTTTCGAGGAATGGTATTGATCAAGAAGGCTGCAGTTATTTCTCTTGAAATTTCCATGGACAGGCCTGGTCACCTGAAGTTTGTATTGGCAGAGAGAACACAAAGAAAGAGCTGGTTGTGGTTTTAATGGAAATTACTCTGGTCCAACGAGGGCCTAATCTCAGTGAAGAGTAATTTATAAGTATTACAATTGTTACTATTATTGTTGGGTAGAATCTTGTTTATCTTTGGTTACAAAGACAACATGAAATTACGCACCAATTTATTTCTTTAGATTTATCAGCTGATTAATTTAAGACGTCTTTTGTCAAATCTGAACAAATTTTGTTCAAATGAGCCACACTAGGTTTGAGCATGAACCTGTTCCAATTTCGAAATTCACTTGGTACTGGACAGTCACATTTTGTGAAGTTGTGAACTTCTGGAGAGATTTTAAGTTTGCTGGCTTTCTGTTTCATATGCTAAATGCTACGTGGATTGGGTACTATCCCACTTACAGCATTTGGAGTTGTAGAATTGACTGAAGTTCGATTTAAGTAGATGTATTTCCTATCCTTCTCGTAGCTTGGCTTGTGCTCATGCGGGGCTTTGGAAAGAAAGTAACCACCCATTTTGGGTGCTACTTTTACAATTGTACCTATAGGTGTTACCCTAATTTTGGAACCCCATGATTCTCAAGTATGTTGTTGATATTTACTTTTCCCTTCCCCCCTTCTTTTTTTCTTCTGCCCGTTGTCTTCTCCACAGTTGCAGTGAGCGACAGATGAAGACAAAAATATATAAATTGACCTTTACCCAAAAAATGCTAGTTAAATTTCGCTTATCAAATCTTTGCTTGAAGCATCCGTTTCCAGCTGTTGCATCCCCCTCCCCCAAAACCCAACAGCCAGTTCTTACACATAACTCGCTCACACGCAACTGGAAACACCACTTCCCGTCCAACTTAAAATTAACTACCTCTCTTTTCTCCCTCTTGTGTGTTTTAAACACGACATACAATCTTGCACATTATATAAATCCCTTCAGGCTTCAGTGCTAATTATATCTTGGTCAGTTCTGTTACATGCATTGACTTCACTCATTTTGGCACGATATATAAGCATGTATCGAATTACGAAAACTGAGAAGAGATTTTAAATTCATAACTTGCTATTTGAATTACTGAATTTTATCTATGCCAAATAAAAGTGTTTCAAGTGGGCAGCATTTATCCGCTGTTAAGAATAGGCCAGGAGTGGAACTTAATTCATTTCTTCTTGATCTCATGTTACATTGATTGAAAATTGAAATAGAGGTACTTCTGAGGTGAATTATGTCATTAAGGGGGTGTGTATACATGATTAGCACTCCTTTTATGTACTGAATCAACTTGATGCACTCTGATGTGCTGGCATTCTCAGTTCCTTAATACTTGATGCACTAGATTGTAACTTTTGACTGGTGGAGGAAGGCTGTTGAGAAGGGGAGATCTCCTAATATTGGGGTTATCCTTTTGTTCTTCTGATGATTAAATAACTGGAGAAAAGTGGGATACAGGAATGTATTGATCATTTACCCTATAATTTGATGTTTCTAGATATTTATTCTGCAACTTGTGAAGAGAAACTAGTCTTGACTGGATTTTTCCTGAAAGGTGTGGCTATTTGAAGAAAACCTGTAGGTTTTAGCTCAGGGTAGTTGGATTATGTTACGGGGAAAACTATGGGTTTTTCTATTTCTGGGTAATTTGGATGAAAAGGAATTCCAGAAATTTGAAGAAAAAGAATAAGTGCTTGGTGATTTATGGGACGGCATAACTATTGGTTTCTTTATGGGAGTCTAAATCCAAGTAGTTCGAGTATTTTCCTTTAACTTTAGTTGTTCTTGGTTGGAAGAACAGTTTCATTTTTTTTTTTCGAACTTTATTTTTTAAACAAGATCAATAAAATTTATTTCTTATAAAAAATGAATAAGTAAACCTGGAAGATGACAGAAATGGTTTATTAGGGTAAGGAGAGTAATGTATTGGGATAAGAACTTTGCACCAATTGTTTTTTTCTACCTATTCAGTTTCCTAATCATGATTCACTGGCTTCTCTGCTAACCTTTTCTGGATTTATATGTTTCGTGTGGCAGTATACTGCACATGGAATCAGCGGAAGCATATTGGTCCTCCAAACATGTTTGGATCACCTTAATATTTGTGGGAACAACTTGAAGAACATGCACCTGCATCCTGTGTATGCTTCAATTTTTAAACACATTATGGATAAACCTAATTTCAGTACTGTGTTCTGTGAATCACTGAAGACTGCAGCAGTTAATGAAGAATCCCTGCAGAGTCTGTCTGATGCATTACACTTGTCAGCATCAGAGAAAATAGGACTTGGTCTTGCTTTGTCAGATTCAGAAAACCTTGATATCAGAATGTGTGGTTAGTTCCATCTCTGTCTGGTGACCCTAGATGTAAAAGTGTGGAAAAATTGAAATGCCGAAGAGTTCTTGGTATTAAAACAGAAGATGAAAGTCAACAATACAAGTCTTCCCTTGTATTATCATTTTTTCCTGTGTGTTGTTTATCTCTGCTTGTGGATTTTGTGTTGCTTGATTTGCAGGAAAGAACTTCTGCATGGGTCAGATTGCAAAATTATGTGCCAATCCCATGGCTTTGGATTCTACCCGGCTAATTCAACATATTCTGATGTTTCTTAATCAATCTGAAGGACTTTCCAAGCATGTAGATTCATTCATGCGAATGCTATCTCTATTGCAATTGAAGGAGGGTGCTCAATTCACATTAGCCCCATTCCTTTCCAATGAATTGCAGGAAACCAACTTCTTTAGGTACTTCATGTGACATTGTATTTTTAAAATTGCTTTGCAATTGATTTTGATAATTTATTCATTATATAACCTTCTTCTGGATTATTCCAATCTTCTCCTTTTCTCTCGTCTTGTACACTGCAGGCACTTTGATTTTTTAAATGACGGCAGTGAAGATGACTTTGAAGCCATTCTAGCAGAAATGGAGAAGACAATTAGCGTGGCTGATATGATGAAGGAATTGGGTTATGGATGCATGGTTAATGTTTCACAGTGCAAAGAAATGTTGTCTCTTTTCTTACCACTTTCTGAAGTTACAATTGCAAGGGTACTTGGTACAGTTGTCAGAACCTATGCAAGTCTTAATGATAATCAAAGTGTATTCACAACATTTTGCTCCGCCCTTGGTATCAACACTGTTTCTGATCTGCCACAGAATTCCTGTAATGTAGATATTCTTGTAGATTCAATCAAGCAGCTTGTAAGTTCCATGATTGTACTGTCTTGAATCTGCATCGCGTTTCACATCAGCGTCATTATATCCAATTGACATCCTGCATTTTTGTTGTGATTGTTTAACTACAGGCTCCTGGAATTAGCTGGACAAATGTAATGGAGAACCTGGATCACGAGGGATTTTGCATTCCTAATGAAGCAGCCTTTTCCTTTTTTATGTCTTCTTATAGATATGCATGCAAGGTATGCCTTAAGCTTGCACTTCATGCTTTCCATTCATGCCAGGCAGTTCATACAGTAATTAAAATTTTTCATGTAAATGCTGGACCTTGGAACCTGTTTTTCCAGGACCCCTTTCCTCTACATGCTGTCTGCGGTTCTGTGTGGAAGAATGTTGAGGGCCAGATATCTTTTTTGAAGTATGCTGTCTCAGCGCCACCTGAAGTATTTACATTTGCACATTCTGGGAGTCAACTGGTATGGGTTTCATTAGTCCCTACATGTTATTGATACTGTCATATCACGTAGACACATACTCTTATTTTCAAGGAGACGTTATCAGTAATTTGTCCAATTGATTGTCTTACTTGTACAGGCCTGTGCTGATGCTGTGATCGGAGACAAATTTCAATCTGGATGTTTAAACCATGCTTGGTTTTGTTATGACCTGCTGCAGGTGTTATGTCAGCTAGCTGAAAGGGGTCATGCAAGTTTTGTGCGATCCATTCTAGAAAATCCTCTTAATTATTACCCCAAAAGCTTGCTTCTTGGGTTGGCCAATGTGAATGTACTGATCTTGGATTTGAGTTTTATGTGTGTGTGTGTGTTTTTTTTTAAACGCTGTTCATGTAGAAAATCAATAGCCTTTGTTATTTGAATTGCAGACTGCATATAATCTCCTCCAGTATGAAGTGTCGTCTGCCATTTTTCCCATGGTATTTAAAAATACTTCGAGCAACAATGTAATAAATCGACTGTGGCATGTCAATCCTAACATGTTGCTGCGGGGATTTATTGATGCTGTGAACTTTGATCCAGACAATATGAACAGAGTTTTGGATGCTTGCAAGGAACTGAAGGTCTTGACTTAATATCAAACTTAGAGATGTTAGACATTATTTCTATTACCAATAAGCTGCAGAAATTCTACACAATTTTGTGAGGAATTGTTCTCAACTGAAAACAACTGAGTGTTTGTCTGATTTTTCTGCCATTTTCTCCATCCTCTCCATGTAAATATCCCAGTCAGCCAGTCTTACGCGTCATGCAATCGACGTGTCTAGCTCCACCTCCAAGTATTCTCAACGGAGCTTCAAGTAGTTGGATGAAGTCCTTTTGAAATTTCGTGTTGGATTCATTCATCTAATTAATATTTCCACTATAAGTTGTTTTTATCTGGGTACTATATATCTGTGTTGAAGTCATTGTTTAGTACAATGATTTAGGTTGTCGTCAAGTTGTTAAATGATGCAGTATCATGACTCACTTCCGTGTTTCTAGAAGGCTGCTCTACTTGATTTTACGTTGCATTTGTTATGGGTCTAGTGGTGCAGATGTTGCTCCAATATGTTGGCTATCACCTTACAGAACCACCTTCTTCTCCTTCTCCTTCTCCTTCCCCTTCCACCTCCTGAATTCCTCCACAACCTAAGAAATAACAGATGATTTAGCTTTGCATCTTTACATCCATTATCTTACTAATCTCTTTTATGTTAATGTAGATTTTATCCCCAGTACTAGATATGGTACCTTCCCATTTTGGTATTCGACTTGCTGCACTTGCTTCTAGGAAAGCTCTCATAGACCTTGAGCAATGGTTGAGTACTAACTTGAGTACATATAAAGATTCTTTCTATGAGGTAAACTAACTTTTTAGTCTTCAAACCCCTCCCCTCCGTCTTGCTAGTGATACGTAAAAGCAGCCCCATTTGTCAACAACACAAGCGTGCACATATATTAAATATATTATCCAAACACAAGTAGCACCAATAATTTAGATGCAAATTTAGCTGGATGAGACAGCCTTGTAATAGGATACGTGATGTTTGGTGAAATGTAAGAAATTCTGAAACTTATCATAACTGGTATTGATGCTGTCAGGAGTGCCTCAAGTTCCTAAAGGAAGTTCAGGTTGGAGCTCAGGATGTTTCTACTAACTACTTTCATCTCCCCGATGCCAATATGAATGATTATTTGGAAACCTGTTCCGTCTACTTTAAGGTTTTACTCCAAAACACTTCCATATTGTGTTCAATCATGCACAACTGCTGTCTTTAAAATCTTTCAATCTCTGGTCTGCAGGTCCTTCAGTCTCACGCCAACGTAGTTTCCTGCAGTCACCTGTCTGGTGAAATGGAAAAATTGCATGTAAATTATGTGCATGTTAATTTGAAACTTAAGAACGGTGAGGGTGTCAACTCAACTACTGATGTTAATGCTGATGACATTGAGACAGAATCAAATTCATACTTCCACCAAATGTTTTCTGGTCAGCTGACTGTTGATACCATGATTCAAATGCTTGGTCGCTTCAAGGGATCTTCTGAAAAGAGGTTATTTTTCTTGCTCATGTTTGTCTTTAGTGTGTACATGATGCACGTAACTCTCAGTTCCCACGATGGCCTCTTCATGCTTTTGACCCTATGAGTCCATATTATATGATTGTTCTGTTGATGATCATGTCTTTTGGCATTAGATCAAGCATTGTCATTTTCTTTGCCATGGTTTTTCATCTTGAATCTATTCACATGTCTGTTAGTGTCCTTTATAATTTGACACTCGCACTATGAATTCTAGATTCTGCATGGGTATTTGTCATTATGGATGTGATTTTAAGATAGAAACTTGGTCATCTGACTGATCTTAGTTCTAAATTTAGTAGAGAGCAAATATCAATTAAATGATTACTTCTGGTCCTGCTTAACAAGCTTTGGTGATCTACTTAATCATGTTTATGTGGAGGGTTCTTACATGCAATTAAGATGAATTGATTTGAGAATTCAATTAAAGAAGTTTATACATTTTGACAGGGAACAATCTATTTTTGAGTGCATGATCGCTAATCTGTTTGAGGAATACAAATTCTTCCCCAAGTACCCTGAAAAGCAGCTCAAAACTGCTGCAACTCTTTTTGGTGAGCTCTTATTATGTATTTTGACATTGTTATCAACAGCTAGTTTCTTCTTCCCACTTATCCGATCCACAGACCAGTTCGGTTTGTTTAGGATTATATGAACATATCATAATTTCTTTCTTGTATTAGTTAGGAGATATCCTTGTTTAAAATGAACTTATAGAGGTCACAACCCTTGATTTGCCTCTTTGTTTAATGTCATATTCTACTTGGCTAGTTACTTTTATCTTACTGTTTAATTAGCTGGATACTATATGCCATTTTTACCTTGGTTTGAATTAGCTACCTCATTTAGATTAATGGAGCAATAACTTCTTTTTGAAAGACACCTTTCATCACCCATGTTTTCCCTCTGTCATGAGTAATTATCTACACTTGGTTTGTAAAGTAATTCTTCTCTGCCTTTCAATATATGTTATTCCAAAATCTTGATAAATACCTTTCTTACGATGCAGTTGAGGACCACATTGAATATAATTTTCAAAAGATTATGCATCATCTTTTATTTTCACGGGTGTGTTTTTCTTTTTCTGTTTTCTTCCTGACTTTTTATAATAGATTCATGGTTGAGTTCAGACACCTTTTTCTGAAGCTGGAATTGCAACATGAATATAGATCCCACCATCACTCAATTTTTTTGATTTACGCGGTATAGAAAATCTATCTGTGGATGGCGCGAAGGTTGCAAAACTCAATTAGTTAATAATTGGTGTAGGAGGTTGAAGGCTGGTCTTATGACTTGGTGGACAGTTGATGTGTGGGTTGGTTCAACTATTAAATAATAATGACGAAATCATGAAGTAGATGTGATTGCACATCTCAATGTGATAGCTTGAGGGGAATGACCCTAATGCAGAACTACGGGCGCGCATTCAGACGTTGAAAAAGGAATTGGATTACTTGCTCAAGGTGGTGGAAAAAAGGTCTATAGTGGTCCTAGGAACACTTATTGTCATAGGTGTGGGGTGGGCTTAGATGAGCTTCCAGGCGAATTCAGACACGAACTGTAGTGGTAAATTCTTTCAGTGATGGAAGTAGGGTCAAGACAAAGGAAACAGATAGGGATGTAAGGGATTCAATGATCGAGACATCTCAAAAGACGGAACCTTGGGGAGAGGCAGAGGAGCTAGATACCACGATTCTGAACTCAGAGCTGTTGGAAGCGATCAATCGTCCTACAAATGAGGGGGGGCTGGACACGATTCCCTCTGTAAAGGGATCATTGTTGGATAGTGAGCACGAAAACGGAACTTTGGTGGGTGATAGTTCAGCTCGGTTACTAAGGAACGGCAAGGTCAACTAGACTGAGCAACTAGGGTGGTGAATACCTATTGTAGGAGATTTTCTAAGCCTCCAAAGGAAGGGGATCCAATGAAATATAATGCTTTGGTTGTGTAGATTGGAGGAGCCGAGAAGGGGGACACATACGGTGATGTGGTTCGGTTGGAGGATGAAGAGGGATGCTATTTTGATCCCATGTATGTTGAGGGTATGGTAAAGTTTGGAGGATCTGATGTTAGACCTCGGCCGTCGAGTTGGGTTCTTAAAAAAAATTTGGATTTCAGTAAGATGGTAGGTGTGTCATGCCATGGGCACGAAGCTAGGCTTGTACAATTATTCGAGGACCTGGAGGTCAATAAGAGACATGGGTTGGGTACATCAGAAGGCAAGACAAGAAGAAAAGGTGATCGTGAACTAGAGTGTCTCGAATGCTCGGTTAATTATGATCTCAAGGGTGGGGAGTCAAGGAGAGGCCATATGGGGAGGGATGACGAGGTGTTTAGATGACTTTGAAAATAATTAGTTGGAATGTAGGGGGCTTAATGAAACTGGGAAAAGATTAGGTCTTAGGAATCTTTTAAGGGGATGGAGGGTTGACATTGTTTGCCTACAAGAAACAAAGTTGGAGGTCGTTTCGAGGGTTGTTGTGCGCAATCTATAGGGGGTCAGCATGTAGGGTATCAATTTGCAGGGTCATGGGGGGCTTCAGGAGGAATGTTAGTAATGTGGGATACTAGAATTTGTGAATTGGAGGAGGTTAGCGAAGGGCTATTTTCTCTATCGCTTTTGTTTAGAAATATTGGAGATAGCTTTCGTTGGATGTTTACAGAAGTTTATGGGCATAATGCTGATGAGAGGAGAGGTGGATTGTGGGATGAGTTGGCTGGGATGATGAATTGGTGGAACCTTCCAACGTGTATTGGAGGAGATTTTAATGT
>CAIGRO010262456.1:0-19858 GCA_903798355.1 Fraxinus baroniana
TTATTTCTTTTCCAATTGTTTCGAAACAAGTCTAAAACTAAAATAAGATAAAAATAATTTAAGTTAAGTAACATGAAATAATAAAATGGCACAAAAGTTTAGTAAAATGGCTCCGAATAAGTGCACAAAAATGCACTTATCATCCACATTTGCATGTCACATTGACAATTAACTTGACTCAATCTCCATCAAGTTCTTGGCAAATCAACACAAGATGGCAAAAGCGTGATATTGCGTCATACCTGTACAAAGATTAATGATTTAATGAAACATGTCCTCATATTATACTAAGCACCAATGACATATAGGGTGTATTTACTATAGATTTTAATCCAATTAAAATTGAAAATATAGCAGTTACTGGGTTCCATTCGTCTAATAAAAGTCAACAATAACGGTTAATTTTTTAATTTTATTCCGATTTTAATCTCTACCGAACACGCTCATAATATGAAATTTAATTCAAATGTTGAGACTTATTTTAAATTTATCTATCAATAAAATGATACGATACATCGTCGATAAGATGAACATGGTTACTTGTTAAATCATTCCTCCATATACATATTACCATATTACACTACTGGAATTCTTATTGGGCAAAATGGAAATCCCCACGCCAATAATTATGTTTGATCCATATTAAAATTCTCATTTTTGTACTCATTTTCAACCACATATTTTTTAATAAAATAATATTTTCCATAACTTTTCGTTCTTCTTCAATCACACCTCTAAACTACTTATTCCAAAATATCCATCAAACACGCCCATATATTATAATAAGGCAAGAACCCCAAAGTAAAGAAGTCTTCTGTCTCGTCTCTCCGTCGTCAGATCCCCCCTCTCTACTCTCAGATTCTTCCAATTCAACAGCCAATCCTCTATCAGTTCTCCCTCTCCTAGCGCGCCAAATACAAATCCTACACAAGAACACAGGTACCCCTACCCCACCCCCTTTATATGCATATTTTTATGTATATATTCATCCGTGTATTGGTATATGATGAAATCCACCTTTTTAGTATAACAGTGTAACTTTTTTGGTTTTGTTTAAACCAATTGTTAATCACTTTCTGTTGGCGAATTTTTACTGGAATTTAGTTGTTGTTGAGCTAGGTTTTTTTATTTTTTTTTATTATTTTTTTTTTTTTTAAAGGATGGCGGATAGTCCCGATGGCAGTGGGAGCCACGAGAGTGGCGGTGGCGGGGATCGGAGCCCACGTTCGAGCGTTCGGGAGCAGGATCGTTTCCTCCCGATCGCAAACATAGGCCGCATCATGAAAAAGGCGTTACCCACTAACGGGAAGATCGCGAAGGATGCCAAGGACACTGTCCAGGAATGCGTCTCTGAGTTCATCAGCTTTGTTACCAGCGAGTAAGCACTTTTGCCACTCTATAGGCACATAATTCACGTGTACATTTGTGTGCTTATTTTTATTAGTCTTAAACGGATATCCATACCCAGTAAATCTCTCGAGTCTAGCTCTTCACTTGTGTTGTGACTGACTAGCTCTGTAAATACACGATCTTCTCGCTTTTCATTAGGTATACATGCCTTTTTCTAGGATATTCTTGCCATTGGGCTAGCTACTAGTTTTTATTGTTGTGATTCAAGGCCATAATGTAGTAGCCTGAAATATATTATTTTTATGTGCGTGAAACAAACACAACTATATGTGTATGTTGAATTAGAAACATGCAGGTGTTGTATCAAAATTGTGTACGCATTTTAAGATGCAGATCGGTATTTTCTGCTGTTAGATATGGCATTGATGGCTAATCTACATGATATTATTGCATCAGTTTTGCATTTGAAATTTCTGTCTCTGTATTTGGGGAACTTATTTGCATGTAGAATATTGATAGTGTTGAGGATGGTAAAGTTAATGTTTATTGATTGGTTGATGTCGTAACTAATTTAATTGTAGCTGTATTTTATTCCAAAAGAAAATAATGGATTGTACGGGTTAATTATTTTCTTTTTCATTGTGCTACTGGTTATGGGAGGCATAATCTTTAAAGATTTAGTTTCAACATTTTTCTAGTCTAATATCCATGAATTTTGTAATAGCTGTTTTTGGATGTCTATATAGTTTGTTTTTTTACTTAAATGAACGCTTGGATTTGCATACGTATATTTATAATTTCATTCCTTGAAGTTTTATTACGTGCTATTAGTCCTTGTGAGTTTGGCATAAAACAGTTTTATTTTCGATTTTCTTATAAAATTTTGACTAGAAGAAAGCACGCAACACATGATTTTTTACCTACTCATTGCTTATAAAATAAAGTCTTTAAATTTTAATCATGTACTTTATACGATGTCTCTATTTTATCCGTTTCATTTTGTCCATCACTCTTAAAAACAAATATAGACATCTGGCTCTCACATTTGTGTATTTGTGAATTTTTGTACTCTTTTTCATCTTGAATAATTCCTTATTTTGACGCATGTTATAATGAAGATCAATATTCTCCATATCTGCCTTCAGCATAACTTATAGTTCTCTAGTTTCAAGTTATAACAACTCCTTTTCCAATACTCTTTAAGATTTTTAAAGGTAATCTTTTTGATACTTTCTATAGTTAATAAATACTTTCAAGCTTGGTCAAATATTTTTTTTCTTGTTTGCATAATTTGAAGGTGAAAAGGGTGTGGATGTGTTGGCAAATTCTTGGCATTTGACATGAGGATAATACTTTCTTAGAAGTTCTTTACTTCTTATCTTTTACTTCATTTTATGTTGTGTGCACTCTGTCTCTTGGCACAGAAGTCGGCTTTTTGGTGGACACTCATGACGAAAATTTCAAATCTTAAGTTTACCCTCACTTTTTAAACATGTATTTAATGATTTTGAATATAAGGCCTTGATACTTCCTGTTGGAAAATCATATTAGAAAAACTAGTTCATTAAGAACTTTTGAAATAAAAAATACTTTGTGAAGCACGGATACCCCTCCTAGGTTGGTGGGTCCATGTCGACGCTGATACTCCTTGTATATTCGTGGACATTTCTTTGGCACATCACCTCAGGATTCCTATTTTTATAAATTTTCGCCACGTGAACACTTACTCAAAACACTACTGACAAAGTGTTTGACATGCCACATGGCGTGTCCTATAAATTTTTTTTATCTTTTGTTTGATGAACGAAATGCACTTGTCATCAACCCATAGAGTCATCAAGAACGCAAAAAACTTTTTTTGAATTTTAGAAAATTTGAAAAATATTAATTACGAAACTACAAGTGATAAACATTGTCGGAGCTAGATGTTCAATTTGTTTATATCTGCTATATGTTATTTTCAATAGCATCATGAATATTTTTATTCTGTTCCCAGTGAGGATACAAAGTACAACAAATAATCACTCATGTTCAAAAGATTTCAGTCCAAAATTCAAAATCTAAGCGAAAACGAGTATTAATATTATGGAAAAGTTAAAAATTTATTATAATAAAAATATAATTTTGATAGACGTGTCCCCATGTGTTTGTGTTCAGCTTTCATGAAAAGTTACATGTTAACATCTCAGTGACTTGTGTCCATGCTTCATAGGCCTTACTTATATATGCATGAAATCTAGTGTTATACTACTGCTTTTCAACTTCTTCAATTTTAAATCTGATATCAAAAGCTGTGATAGTGTGCTTGATAAAAGGTAGACTGCTTCATGATTTTAATTTCGTGCAAGTGGTGATTGCAAAAAGGAGACAGAAAGGATGGGATTTGGAAAGGAAAAGAACTTCAGAAAGAGAGGCAATAAGTGTGACATTAGAGACCAACATTGTCAAACTCAATCTTCTTCACATGTATAAGATCCGTCTTTTTATAGAGGGCGGTGGGACTAAGAGCAGAACCTTTTGGACACGTGTCCGTGTCCCTAACAATGGGTGACTCATCTCATCTACGTGTCTATAGTTACTGTAGCAGGATTTATCGAACTGTATTGATCGCCGCACTATGTGACCTTATTTTATTGTATATTTTTTTAACATGGAATTTTATGAAGTCGAGCAAAAATTGGAACCCAATATAACATTCTGAGATGGCATATATCGGGTGTGAAAATACCTTGATCACTTAATCTATGAATTTGAGAATTGTAACTGTTTATGCCCCATAAACTACCCTCAAAGTATTTACCCATTCAATAAGATCTCTAGTGCGAGATAATGGATGTCGACACACTAATTATTGCGCAAATAACCAACATATGATCATGGCTAGAACAATCTTATCAGCAAGATCAATTTATCCATTAAATTACTGTATTGCCTCTACAAACTTTGTGTAGTTGTCCTTTTTTCCCCCTTCTTTTGACTTTATCTTTTCTCATTGACGAAAGATTACTGTATTGTTCAACCTTTGTCCTTTACTTTGAAGAGGCATTTATAGCTTATCGGGGAAGTCCCATGCAAAGGCAAACAACTAATCGTGTCCATTCCTGGATTATTGGCTGGTTGCTTGCTCATTTTATTGTGTAGTTTGACATTTGCATTCTCCTTGGATAGGTGAAAGTTATTGAGTTAAATAATAATGGTTATGCAGTTTAAGTATGAGTGATCACTCATTTGGTGTGCCTGGTAAGTTAATTTTGTGCCAATGACTCGTGCAACTCAAGTGGGAGATAGTTGGAATTTTTGGCTTTCTCATGTACATTTTGTGTACAAGTTTATAATTTAGAAATTACCCAATATGTTATGTTTTAATTAAACTGAAGTTAGGTGATTAATGCAGTTTTAATTGCTCGAGCATTCAGTTGTTGACTTGTATCTAAACTGAAATTGATTTTCATCTCTTTCTTAATGTTTTATTGATAACATTGATTTGGCAAATTTAGCATCTAGATTTGAAAGTGATATTTTGGGTAGTGATCGTCATGAAACATCAATGAATAAGTTTGCCAAACATCAATGGAGTGGAGGAGGGGAGTTTTTTAAGGGGGGATACGCTGCTTTACTAGGGGAATTCGAACAAGTGAATTAAATGTGGACGCTTATGATGAGCACAAAAAACCTTACTACTGGACGCATCCTCGGCTGATTTTGTTGATGATGCTTTGGAGGTCAGAACTGTATGCCTTCTCCTTGAAACTCGTGGAAATTTGTGGATGCTGTTCACCATAAAATTTAGTCAATGAAGAAACTCATGTTTATTAAAAACTGATATACAAATTTGGAAAACTTGACCACTAGTTAGAGATCTAGGGTTTACTGGATAAAGTAGGAGATTAGTTTCCCAAGAAGTTCCATGGGTTATAAAAGTGGGGGAGAAAATTGATGAAAATGTTTGCTGTCTCTAGTTATATTTGATTTGCTGAGATGCTTTTACTGACACGGATGACTTGTCATTGGGACATAAACTGATGCCGGCAACCTGAGCGACTAGATACTGTGTGATTCCCTGAATAGTTCCATACATTATTAAGCATTTATGTGTCTGCACACCCACATTCACACGCCAATATGTATATGATTGTATGGTTCTGTATTTGTACCTGTATATTTGTGTACGTTCAAATGTATATGTATTATGAGATATATATTGTTTATCAATACAGTTGTACTACATGTTGCATTAAAATGTAGTGATATTTGGATTTTTTTTTTTTTTTTATAATTATTATTACAGCAATTTGTTGTGTTTTGTAGAGCAAGCGATAAGTGTCAAAAAGAGAAAAGGAAAACTGTTAATGGGGATGATTTGCTCTGGGCAATGGCAACTTTAGGTTTTGAAGATTATATTGCTCCACTCAAGGCCTATTTGGCTAGGTACAGAGAGGTAGGTGCAAATTTTTGTACTTTTTGTTCCTCCTGAAATTTGAGCCTTCATTGTACCTGAACTTACTCTCTATTTGGCCTGCTAATGTAAAAGAAGAAAGGTAAAGGAATCAACTTTTTTGTTCTGTGTTTCACTAGTTCATTTGACCTCTCTTCGATCTATTCAGAAATTCATATTTATTTTGATTTTGAAGTTATAAATAAGTGATTGGCTTCAATCTTACTCGACTTTTTTTTGTTTGATCGATTTCGTGGAATGGCTCTGATGTTACAGTTGGAGGTATGTATCAGCATTTTACTTCAAATTATCTACTGCACTTCTTAACTTTGTTTAGTTGTCCATGTGGTGGTAACTGTCATAAATTTTCAGGGTGACACCAAGGGATCTGCCCGGGGTGCTGATGGATCTGGGAAGAAGGATATGATTGGAACTCAGCTTGGTTCTGATGCACAGGTAACTTATGGAGCGCAGCTTGGATCTGATGCACAGGTAACTTTTGAATTTTCTTAATTGCATTATCTATTTAAAGCATAAAATATCTTTGATGTAGTATTGACATCAATCAGAAATGAATATTCATCGTTTTTTTTTCTCCTTCTAATTTTACAGTTTGTTCATCAAGGTTCTTTCACACCAGGGTTAAGCTATACATTCCCTAACTGAATTGAGTATGTCTCTGTCTCTGTCTTTCTATCTATCTCACTTTTTGTGCACTTATGTCAGTGACATGCATGGGCATGCTGGTGAATGCTTACTGTATGGTCTTTAACATTATTATTTATAAAGGCCCCGTTCGGTAGAGATTAAAATCCAATTAAAATTGAAAATATAGCCGTTGTTGAGTTCTACTTGTCTAATAAAAGTCAACAATAACGACTAGTTTTTCAATTTTAATCCGATTTTAATATCTACCGAACAGGGCCAAAGTAAGGGTAATTACTACTACACGTATTTTTTGTCATTCGGGAAGTCATTTTGGGATGACCAGAGGTCTTTATTATTCCAAGTTTTAAGCCTATCACATTGTGCATTCTGTGTAGCCAATTGGAATTCACAGGAAATGGTTTATCAATTCTCTATGTTGAAGCGTTGCCTGGGTCATTTACACTGCCAGACACATTATTTTAAGTGATGATTGCGTATCTTCTATTCAGAGTTGTATGATTGAAAAACATGTAAGTTATTGCTAAACTGCACTAGTGTGTTGGTAAAGGAAAAGAATTGAAGAAGATTGGCGGGTTCCT
The DNA here is from genome assembly GCA_903798355.1 of Fraxinus baroniana. NCBI lineage: Eukaryota > Viridiplantae > Streptophyta > Magnoliopsida > Lamiales > Oleaceae > Fraxinus > Fraxinus baroniana. The sequence continues at coordinate 7,033 of CAIGRO010262456.1, forward strand.
GCAGTAGTGTTGTGAAAGGAAATGCTGCAACTTGTTTAAATACTTCTTAACACCTGTGTTCTTCTAGTCCGAGGCTTCACCTTTTCCATGGTGATATTGGACATGAAATATTGGGGGTTTTATTAGTTGATTTTAGTACAATTTTAGATTGGCAAGTAATGCATTGGTGTCAAAGGCTTTAGTAGGGTAATAGTGGATTGGTACATGACATAATTGGTACTAAGAGCTATATCTGAAATACTTTTTATGGCTGTGATGGTGTGTTGGCGTTTTAAGATCATGGGAGTAAAAGGGAGACACAGAGAAAAGCAGAATTGGAATCTGTCCTTCCATCAGGATCGATAGTGCTTGCAACACTTTTGACTGTTCAAATCAAGGGCTTGAGGAGAATGGTTTGTTTGTGCTAGCAGATTTATGTATAACAATTATCTAGCAAATTTATTGAGTTTAAAAGCTTGACACTGCAGAGAATAGCACGAAGAATGGAAAGAAGAATATATTTTGGAGGAATCACTCCTAGAATCCCATCTATTTTCTACTTTAAAGTTAAAATTAAATGGAAGAACCAAAATAAGGCCCCCCATTCTTATATAATTATACTCCAAGAAGAATTATATTAGTACAGTTGGTTGATAATCTGCTTTGAGCTAAGCAAAGGACAGCAATATGAGATACTGTTTACAGTAAAAGAAAAATTGTTTATAGGATAAAGTGATGCGAGGGGGATAAAGTCCCCTGACTTTGAGGGGATACTCAATGCCTTTCCCACTATAGTACGTAGGACTCTATGACACGATATTATAGCATGCAACACTTCCAAGTTACCTTTAAGAGAGGCCGGAGTGTTCTTTTATTTCATTGATACTGGAAAATGCTGTGAATGATATTTTATGGATTCAGTCTTAACAGTTCTATATGACATGTTTTCAATTAAACACATGGTTGGTGAATGGCTGTGTTTTGAACAACCTTTTGTTTTATTGAGGTTTGGCCGCTAGATTACTGATAGGATCTTACCTGTCAATCGGCTGAACCAACTGAGAATTGGAGTTTCCACAGAACTTCGAAAACCGGTTGCAATGGATCAGATTAGGTTTCCTCCAGAGAATTGATATTCAGAACAATTTATGAAGATGTAACAAGGATTATAGAACACGAATGAACAATGTATTGATAACTCTCAATGAATACAAATTCCAAGGCTATATGAGAGGCTTGGACTCTCCCCTAACTACACAGTACTAATGAAAATTGCATGCCCTCCCTAAATCCAATTTCCCCTCATTTATTCCCCTCTCCTTTCCCACCCTACTTTACTATTTTACCCCCACTCAAATAACTAACTTTTAATGGACCGGTAGCCCTTTCTTCTTTCGAGCATAGGTAAACCGGATTGGGGGCCTATCATTACCCGCCGCCCCGAAATTCACCTTGTCCTCAAGGGGAAAACTAGGAAACTGTTGTCGGATGGCTTCAAAAGGTTCCCATGTAGCTTCAAATTCCGGGAGACTCTTCCACTGAATCAAAACATCCGGCCTGCAGTTTTGGAGTGAAGATTTGGATGGACTCCAAGTAAAGCTTCAGGTTCCAGAAGGAATTCCTCGTCGGCAGACAGTTGCTGGAGTAACGAAGAGACTGATTGCGCACTTCCAACGGCTTTGCGAAGCTGAGACACATGGAAAACCGGGTGGATTGCAGCTGAGGGTGGAAGTTTCAACCTGTACGCAACCTTTCCCACCTTTGCTTCCACTTCGAATGGGCCAAAGTACCTCGGAGACAACTTCTTAGATACCTTTTTAGCTACAGATTTCTGACGGAAGGGACGGAGCTTGAGGTATACCAAATCCCCGACTTCAAATTGGACGTCACGGCGGTGCCCATCAGCTATTTCTTTCATTCTAGCCTGTGCTATGGTAATTTGCACCCTCAATTCCTGTAGTATCGAATCCCTTTCGAGTAAGAGTTGCTCTAGCGAAGAATTCACAGTCATTCCGTTCTCGAAGTAAAGAATTTGAGGTGGCTCACGTCCATAGACAACCTGAAATGGGGTGTGTTTAGTGGTGGTGTGGAATGATGTATTGTACCAAAACTCAGCCCAATGCAAAAATTGTCTCCACACAAGGGGTTTCTTTGGCACAAAACAACGCAAGTACGTCTCCAGGCACCTGTTTACAACCTCAGTCTGTCCATCCGTTTGGGGATGGTAAGCTGCGCTGTGCTTAAGGACAGTCCCCTGTGCTTTGAAGAGAGCCGTCCAGAACAAACTTATGAAAATGCGGTCCCGGTCAGATATAATGGAGCGAGGCATTCCATGGAGTCTCACCACATCCATGATGAACGCCTTCGCTACAGTGGGAGCAGTAAAAGGATGTTTCAAACCCACAAAATGCCCATATTTGCTCAAACGATCCACAACCACCAAAATCGTATCCACTCTCCCTGACCGTGGTAACCTTTCAATAAAATCCATAGAGATGTCTTCCCAAATTAACGCTGGAATCGGTAAAGGCTGCAAGAGGCCCCCTGGTGATAATGCCTCATACTTATTTTGCTAACAGGTTGCACAATTAACCACATATTGCTTCACCACCTTCCTCATCCCCTGCCAATAAACTTCCCTGGACACACGTTTATAGGTTTTAAGAAATCCAGAATATCCCCCAACCCTTGTATCATGGCACTCCTGTGACCTGTAGCATTATGGTCACAAAGTGTGAGTTGCTGGGAAGTACTATTTTCCCATAATAACACAGCAGCCCATCAACCAACGTATACCTTGCTGGGACAGGAACTCCCTCATGTAAGCCCTTCACTACCCCGCCCAGTACCTCATCTGTAGCAACTTCTTTTGTAATATCGTCTATTTGTAGCACTTTAGGGACTGTTAAAGCCAAGCAGTTAAGGGCTGGTTGTAATCTGGACAGAGCATCTGCAGCTTTATTTTCCAATCGGGTCGATACTGGATGTCAAAATGATACCCCATAAGTTTAGTGAGCCATTTTTGATGGTCTTCACTCACTAAACGCTGCTCCAATAAGAACTTCAGACTCCTTTGATCGGTCCGAACAACGAAATGTGTGCCCATTAAATAATGTCGCCATTTTTGTATTGCAAACACCACAGCCATAAGTTCTCGTTCATATACTGACCTTTGTCGACACTTTGAGGTAAAACTCTGCTAAAGAAGGCTACCGCGTGGCTGTCTTGCATTATGACCGCTCCTAACCCGTGTCGTGACGCATCAGTTTCAACCACGAACTGCTTAGAAAAGTCTGGCAGTGCCAACACTGGAACACTGACCATGGCTTATTTGAGGTTCTGAAATGCGGCCTCCGTCTCTTCATCCCACCGGAAATTGTCCCTCTTTAATAATTCAGTCAAAGGCCAAGCTATCTTAGCTTACCCCAGTACAAAACGCTTGTAATAACTCGTGAGCCCTAGGAATCCTTGAAGCTCCTAAGAGTTCCCGGACTCGACCAGTTGGTCATGGCTGCAAATTTCGACTGATCCGCTGCTACCCCCTGTTCGGAGATCACATGGCCTAAATATTCCACTTCACTCTTGCCGAATGAACATTTCTTCTTATTAGCGTACAACTGATGTTTGTGCAATTCTCTTAACACCACCTCCAAGCGACGCAAGTGTTCTTCCAGTGACTGATTGTAGACCAAAATATCATCGAAGAAGACAAGAACAAACTTCCGCAAATATGGCCGAAACACCTCATTCATTAGATGTTGGAATGTAGCTGGGGCATTAGATAACCCAAACGGCATGACTAAGTATTCATAATGGCCTTCATGCGTGCGGAACGCCGTCTTTGGAATGTCTTCCGGTCGGACCCTGATCTGATGGTACCCCGATTTCAAGTCTAGCTTTGAAAACACCCGTGACCCATGCAATTCATCAATCACAGGAATTGGAAAGCGGTCTGGTACAGTCACTTTGTTTAGTGCTCGGTAATCAACACAAAACCTCCAACTTCCGTCTTTCTTTTTTACCAACAACATCGGGCTAGAGAAGGGACTTTGGCTAGGTTGGATAATGCCTGCAGCTAGCGTTTCTCCGACTAGTTTTTCTATCTCGTTCTTTTGCACATACGGATACCTGTAGGGCCTGACATTCACAGGGGCTGCTCCAGATTGCAGCAGAATTGCGTGATGACGTACTCTTATTGGGGGCAGTTTGTTTGGCCACTCAAAGACACTCTGATGATTTCCCAATAATTCCAAAATAGAAGCGTGCACCTCTGCCACTGGTACTTCCGTTTCCACATCTAAACTTCCTAATTCCAGCAGAATGCCTTGTACCCCGTCCTTATACGTTCTAACCATTGATTTTAGCGATACTTGGGTCTTATCCAGGCTGGGGTCGCCCTGTAACACAATTGTCTCTCCACCAGCCTTGAACCTCATCGTAAGTGCACTCCAGTTAACTTGCATCTTACCCAATGTCTCCAACCACTTCATTCCGAGGATAGCATCAGCCCAATTTCAACGGTAAGAAATCCTCCACTACCTCCACTTCTGGTAAAGTTACCACCACCTCCTTACAAATTCCACCCCCTTTAACTGATACTCCAGTACCCATCACCACCCCATAGCTGGCGGACTCCGTGACACTCAGTTCCAGCTTCTAAACTAGCTCAGAGGAGATAAAATTGTGGGTGGCCCCACAATCAATAAGAACGACCACTGGCTCCCCGTAAATCGCACCCCGCAGTTTCATGGTCTTAGGTGCGATGAGGCCTACCACCGACTTAATCGACAATTCCACCATCTCTTCCACTATCTCACTCATTTCTATGCCTTCTTCCTCCCCCAAGTCCTCACTTTCATCTTCCCTTACTAAGAGCACATGCAACTCTCCATTTTTGCATCGATGGCCCGGAACGTACCTCTCATCACAGTGGTAACAGAGACCTTTTTCCCGCTTGAGCTGTAATTCGCCGTCGGTCAGGCGTCGGAATGGTGGCGCCGCCCTTTCCCCTCTCATTGGCCGGTGGTTCGTCGCTCCAGGAAGCTACGTTCCCCCCAAAATTGGCTCTGCCTGGGTCATTTGATTAGTGATCTTAGGATGAATGCCCATATAACTTGGGCCTCTCTCCTGGGCCGATTAAAGTGGAAGTATTAGTTTTATGGCGGAATGAGCCACCAACAGCAAGGGCCCGCTTCAGAGATTCATTTCGATCCTCGACCCATTGGGCCAGCTCCATGATTTGGCCCAAACCTTGCAGCTTGATCATCCTTACCTCCGCCCTAATAATAGGATCCAGTCTATTAATGAAGTTTCCCTCCAACACTGAATCGGAGATGTCCGTCAACGGCGCGGCTAGCAACTCGAACCATCGCCGGTAATCTCTCACCGTCCCGTTTTGTTTTAGGGCCAGCAGCTTCTCCAACACGCTGCCCTCTTGTGACGGCCTGAATCTCTGCAATAGTAGGAGCTTCTCAAAGGTTGGCGGCCGTTTTCCCATTGATACCATGCCAGTGCCTCACCTTCAAAACATACCGCTGCTGCCTCCATTTTTTCCCAATTTGTGAGTTGATTCATATTGAAGTATCGCTCCACTTGGAAGATCCATGCATCCAGCGACTCCTCGTTGAAGATTGGCATTTCCAATCGGCGAACCCGATTATCTGACCTAGCGGTCTCATCAAGCTGAGTTCGATCGAGTTGGATTCTGCCCATTTTTGTGGTTTATCCGGAGTTTCCGAACTCAGGGTCGCTGTGGCAGATCCAGTTGTAGTTCCCTTCTCCTTCCTATCCTTTTCCTGCTCTCCCCACTTCGCTACCACGAAGTCAAATTTCTCCATCATCATTGCAAGGTCCCTCTGTAATTCTGATTTCATCGCTCCTACCTCCCCCTGCAATCCGTCAAACCGTGATTCCAACTGCCCCACCTGGTCCGCGATCGTCATGCTCTGATACCAAATTGATAGGATCTTACCTGTCAAATGCTGAATCTGCTGAACCAATTGAGAATTGGAGCTTCCACAAAACTTCGAGAACCTGTTGCAATGGATCAGATTAGGTTTCTTCCAAAGAATTGATATTCAGAACAATTTATGAAGATGTAACAAGGATTATAGAACACGAATGAACAATGTATTGATAACTCTCAATGAATACAAATTCCAAGGCTATATGAGAGGCCTGGACTCTCCCCCAACTACATAGTACTAATGAAAATTGCATGCCCTCCCTAAATCCAATTCCCCCCCATTTATTCCCCTCTCCTTCCCCACCCTACTTTACTATTTTACCCCCACTCAAATAACTAACTTTTAATGGACCGGTAGCCCTTTCTTCTTTCGAGCATAGGTAAACCGGATTGGGGGCCTATCAATTACCCAGTACTAGCTTTCTTGGCTTGGATAGTAGATGTGAGGCCATCCTGACGTTAGATAATCTGTGCAGAAGAGAATTTCTTTGTGTTGGTGCTTTTTGTGTTACTCACGAGCCATGAAAATATTTTCTCTATCTAGAGCAAAGAATGAAGTTTGTTTGGGTTAATGAATTAAGGATTTTGTTACTTGCACATAAAAAATGCATATAATGGATTACGTAATATTAAGTGGTGGGAAAAGATTGGATGAAAAAGTTGATTGTGTTTTAAATTGGCAAATGATAGAGTGTCATGTGGCATTATGTAATCTATTATATAAATCTTGATGTGCATGTTGCAAAATCCATGAATTAATATCTAACATTTTGCATAGCAATTCTGTTGAATCTAAAGGCTTGATATGCTGAGTATTGTACGAAGAAGGGAAAGAATTACATTTTTTAAGAAATCACTGCTGGAATCCCAATTGCACTCCAAGTTTGCATGTGATTTTTAGTCCCTGTTTTTCTACCATTAAAGTGGAAAAATGATTTTTGGAATAATGGTTTTTTGGAGATTGTGTATTAAAAAGTAGGAAAAAGTTTGGGTGCAAAATATTTTATCGGGAGAATATGTGATTTAAAATGAGTTTGAAAAAAAAAAAGAAAAAGAGTTTTGAAAATAATGGTAGACAAATATGGCTTAGCATTTCTACTCATTTTTGGTCACAAGTGGATCTGATTAAGGCCCTATTTGTTTTGGATTAAAATCAGATTTTAATCTAAGTCAAAATGAAACCTCAATCTTTCAAAAATTAGGTACATATAACCGTCAAATTAGGCATGTGGCACTTTATTTTACTGTTGAGCAGTGTATAAGTTAAGGGGTTGAGAAAAGAGTTACTCGGTATGATTCCACTGAAGAGTACCTGAATTTGATGGGCAATGGCTGTTTTCCAGCCATTTTTGCATCCTTATTCCTTTGCAACCAATGCTTCCTCGTAGGTTTGCTCTCTCTAAGTTGACCCATCCAAAAAAATCATGAAAACAACAGGATTTTTCCTAAATGGAAAGAAGTAAAAATAAAATATGAAGAATAAACATTGATAACAATGCTTCCTATTGATGTGTTGCTTTTTTGGTCAAATTATTTTGGTTGTTGATAATGATGAATTATATTCTAAGCGTGGTTTTCTTTGAACCATGGGAACAGATTATGGTAATTCCATTGATAGAGAGAAGTGCAAGTTTCCAGCTTCAGATATGGTGCAAAATGCCTGCCTTCATATTTACCCTTCTAGTGAACAAGTATGTTTGGTTTTTTCGTCATTTGTAAATACTAATATTTCTATTTAAGCATCCGTGATTGTGGCTACTATTTATATGATTTAGTGACTGTTTAGTTGGGTTTTTGAAGTTAAGAATTTATTCGTAAAGCCAACGTTGTATTCTATACATATACATTGTATAGTGAGTAAACACGTGATAACACGTGTCATACTATGCATAAAAGTGAATACAAAATAATTCCCCTAAAACAAGTTCATATATCTAAGATTGAGCTGAAGAAGGTGGGGTAGATCGTGAAGCCTGGCATGAATTATGATACCCTAATCCATGGCGGTAGCACGGGAAAGTCACAAAAACTAACCCGGAAACTGCCCCAACTGCAACAGGCATCACTGTAAGAAAATTCTTCTGTGTAGACTGTAAAATGCAGGAAAAAGACAGTCCACTGAATTAGGGACCATATCAGCAAAAACAATAAGGGGTGTTTGATTGGCATGGAAAATATTTTCCTCAAAAATAAGGAAAATTAGATATATTTTCAAAGGTTGAAAAATATTTTTGATGAAAAAAATGGCGCTATATAACACTCAAAAAGCTGGAATTCGGGTAGAAAAAAAAACGCACTTCTCATGGAAAATTTTCCAACCAAATGCATAACTGTAAATAAAGCAGGACCAAAGTCTGCTCATTTAAGCTTATAAGATGGCGGATCTTATGAGGTTGCAGTATCATCATCAGGTACCATATGCCTTTTCTTGTCGAAATGATGTCAATTACAATTCGTTGCACTAGAGCCCTTTGTCATTTAACCTAACCATGAACCACGACAAGTGTGAAACTTTAGCCTTTTTGCATATATTTTATCTAAGAAATCTTAATGTCACGTTAGATTATAAATTAGTTTTAGTAACAGACTGAACAATCGTGGAACTGTTAATGATTTCAGTGTCTAATAGGTGAGAATTTTTATAGGACCAATTTGAAATTTTGCACAAACTTTGGTTGATGATTGGCGAAATGAACTCAATTGTTAATTATCAATAACGGTTACGGATTACAAAAAGAACGTAGTTTGAAATTTGAAACCCTCTAAAGTTAGAAATAAGCTAAACGAACATAATGCTTGACATAGGGGTTGACCGACCTCTCACATTACATGTGGGTTCCAACCTGAATTAAATAATGCCGACCTCCCCCATGTGTGTGTGGGGTGTCATCCCTTATGTCAAACATTATGTTCGTGTAGCAAAACTCCTGAAGTTATGAGGCAACTCACAAAATGTGAGAAATTAATTCACTTAAAATGTCATTTTTTTCCCCCAAGGTTGGTTATGCTTTTTCAATGACAATACAAAAGAAAATAAAAAGGACTATTGCAGCTGTAAGAGAATATCCAGGAGGAAGACAGGTGAGAAGGTCATTTTTGGATAGGGTAAAAAGACATTTTTTGGACGAACACAGAAAGATAATATTTTGATAGAAATCATTATTAAAAAAAAAAAAAAAAAAAAAAAAAGATATGTCAACTAATAGAAGGATGAAGATAAGAATTCAATCGAAAACTAAAGGACATAATCTTACAATAAGCAAGGATAGATGAACTTAAATACAATTAAAATATAATGCAACAAACAAATATTTTGATTTGAACATAATTACCTTCATAAAAAGTAAAGGACACAATTACATTGTCACAACCATTTTTATAGTTGCATTACTTTTTAATTGTACTAAAAGTCCAATTTTTGCCCATTGTTATACTTGAGTTCTCAACATTTTTCTTCGCATTCTTATCTTCAATTAGTTAACATATTGCATCCCTAATCACTTTTTCTATCAAAAAGTCTGTTAAGCAGGTGTAAAATACTTATTTTGTCCCTCTTAAATTAAAATTAGCAAAAATAGTACATGTACAAAAATGAGACATACAACCCTAAAAAGTACTACGTAATATAAAAGAAGCATGATGTTATATTTGTCCATCATTTCAATGCAATCCTATATGCATACAGAAACTATCATTAGAGACCATATGTTATTGCTCTTAAGAGGAACAATTAAATAAAAAACGCGCCTTCCCTTCCCAACAATAAGATTCAAATGGAAAACAGAAAAAGAAAAGAAATCCCTTTTAAAAAGTGGCAGATCAATAAGATTTAAACATAAGCATTCAATAATGGAGATTGTTGCAATGGATCAGCAAAAAATGTTAGTGGTTCTGCAGTGCATTAGACACTGAATAAGCAACTTATGAGATTCACATAGATAACTAGAGAAATATTTAGGGGGACAAAAATGTCTTGCTTCTGTTGCAAAGTGATGTTTTCTCCGCAAGTGGAGTTCTAGTCCTTGCTTTAAAATCAATAGTCGATGGAGAGATTAAATAAGTTTTAGGTAAATCCAGCTGCTGATCGCATACACGATCCTTTTCATCCCCTGTTTGTACTATCTTGTTATCATACTTTGAAGGCAAGCACTTGGTTTTGTTCTTGAGTGGCATCACCTTATCCCGGTTCAGATCAATAGCTTCAAAATATATGCTTAGATTGCCAAATTGGCTACCATTTTCTGTCACATTCTTGATCAAGTCAGACCCTTTAAAGCGGAGACAAGTGTCATCATTTGGTCCCTTACTTTGATCCCCTTACTTAGTTTGATGCTCTTGTTCTTCATCAAGTCCTTGATACTTTTCTTTTTTTCCAACATACAAGTCTGTCCAACCTTATTCCTAAGACATTTGCCGTCACCAGTTTTCCGGGACTCTGAGCAAATTGCTTTCCCCGTCACATGATTAGTCCGAACCTTAGGAGCTATCTTTGAGCTTGTAGTAGTCCTAGATCTTTCCAAGTAAGGATTTTTCAGCTTTTTGTAAGAATGATTATGTCCGAGGGAAATGCTTGACAGTTCAGTGCCCAGAGAACAGAGCTTTGTTTTTACGGTTTCTGATAAAATCTTTTGAGTTGCTTTTCTTTTCGTTGTCCTGGTCAAACTTGGAGACGTGCTCTGCATTCCAAAATTCAATATGCTTACTGGTTGCATTCAATTCTAGCTAAGAAGGAAAAGTAAAATGTTAGAAAAACTGACCTCATCAAAATAACCAATCTTTGGGGATGGCATTCGCAGCCCAGATGCATTGACAGTTTTCGGTGATTCTGAACCAAGACGATGAAATTCTTCTAGAGCACGAAAACTAAATTCGGCTGGGGACCTCGTTTCTTGAGATTGCGGAGAATGAGACAAGTAAATGCCTGAATTAATCTGCAGGTCTGGTGCTACTTTTGCATCATTGCACTGGGAAGCCCGACTGAATTTTGTGGTTGAAACTTTAGATTTCTGATTGGTTCTTAAGGACGATGACAGTGATACAGAGGAAAAATTATTGCTCCACCTAGCAGGAGGTGTGCAAGAAGAACGATCTAAGGCAGACAATGAACGAGTCGACAAACTAGTATTTCCAAGCCCTTTGCTTTTCTTCTCTGAATATTCCAGAATCTTGGAAGTTGAAGGATAAATGGACAGTTCACTCTTTTTCGATTCAGTGTTCTTACTCAAAAGGCTAGAAGGAATTCGAGGGGTTGAAATGCTGACAGATGCACTGGACATAGGTGAAGCTTTTGCAGAAGACGACAGAGAGGTAGAGGTAAGAAGGGATGAACTGTGGCTAGAAGCTTTCTCTGTTGTGATTGAACTCGACCCTGTAAAATTACACACACACACTGCATTTTTGGTATGAAGCATTGGATAAATCTCTATATATATTTCTTACCAGAAGAAGTTGTAGCATCAGATCTTCCTAACGAGTCTCCTTTTCTTTGCTTGGTCAAAATATCTTTCTTCCCACTTGATGTTACCTTGGGTGGCTTGCAAGAGCATATTGTAGCTTCTCCTCTTTTACCAGTTTTCTTTAACCAGCAAGTAAATTCAGAGGCATTAGTTATTGGATAAAGCTACTTTGCCAGGATAATTTGACAAAAAACTTGACATAGTTGCATGTGGCAGTAAAAACTGCCAATAGATTGAAACATACACGTTAAAGAAGAGGTATGTAGTCGAGTAAGGCATTCTATACACAACACCAGCAAATATTTGGGCATTCTATTACAACAAACCTCGTTTTTTATCTTTCTCGATCTCTTAAGATCGCTGCTTTTCCTTTGAGAAGTTTGTTTAGAGGCCATGTCGACATTTTTGAATGCTGCAAAAAAACATAACGTTATAAGATATAAACGAAAAGAAGTTGAAAGATAATTCATCACCTTTTAATCTGGATTCTGGTAGTATATGGGTTGAATTTGTATCGAACACTTTATTCACGAAAGACAGTTCATCTGGATCAAGAAAACCTATACAACATAATAGACAAGATTTTAATTTCTTTAATACTGCCAGATGGGACAGATTCTTTGCAAACAAAATACCTGCACAGTTGAAGAAGGCAGTATCCCAAGCTAAACTTGGCCTACAGGGTTCCACAGTTTCGAAAGGTATACTTGGAGAACCTGAAAGACGAAGGTCTTCAAGAGAATCAAACATGGGAGAACTGATAAGAAACTCATCATCTTCGACTGATATATCAATAAGCTTAATCTTGTCGTCTACAAGATCAAAGCTAAAGCTGTTCCTCGTCTTCGTCTTTTCACCACTCTCTTTTGATTCCATAGTTTTACATTATCGCATCTGTCACCAAAATAATCTCCCTTTATATTGAAAATTGAATTATCAAGTTAAAATTTGAATTTGAGGAAATGGGATGTAAGAATCGTAACATACGAAAGATCATTAAATTCAATTTAAAGTGTAATTATTGGAACGAGTTTAATTTTCTACCATCTATTAATAATAAGAAGAAAAAAAATAATCATTTGCATGATTGATCACTACACTGTTAAAAATGATGCTATAGACTAAAAAAATAACGTGCAATGCACTTAAAATATTAAAAAAAAAAACACTATATTAACTAAAAAACTTAATCATGAAGGCTAAAATAAAGAAAATTACAAAAAAGAGACTATTTTACTACCTAATTCCTAAGCTCTAACCCATTAAAAATGCTATTGCTGATAACGAAATGGTTTGATTTTAATTTTAGGGAGGTGTATTCAATTGAGACTTTTAAAGATTTTTATAGACTTTTTTAAGTGAGTGACTTTTGTGGATTCTGTGGACTTTTAAGTGATTTCTATGAATTTGGTAAGAATTAATAAAA
>CAIGRO010262495.1:0-11062 GCA_903798355.1 Fraxinus baroniana
AGAGAGAGAGAGAGGGGAGTGGGTGGAGGGTAAAAAATTAGGGTTAGGATATTTATATAGCACCTGATTTTTGAAGATTGAAACTTGGTCCCTGAATTTTGAATTTGAAACTTTAAACACCTGCTTTCTTGTAATTTCCTCAAAAAATATTTTGTACAAGGGAAACACTAAATGGGCCTTGGGTTGACCTGGAACGGTAGGTCAATTAAGACTCTGAAATTGATTAAATCTCTTCCTTATCTGCTACTGTAGATGCGCGCGCGCGCGCACACATACGAGAGTGAGATTTGAACTCTTATCCTAAGTTCTCATATTCGATTTATGGACAATAATACCTGCCGTTGCCTGACCCTAATTTTCCAATGACTTTATAGTCCAATGTTATGCATCTTTGGGGGCTGTATAGATACATGAAGGGGGGCGTCGAATAGCATTTACTCATCAGGCTTTATCCCATAAAGGTGTGTATAGTAAAGTGGATTCGATAGTAATGGAAAGAAAAAGAGGCTAAAATATAATTATTATATTGTTGTGTCGTATTAGTACTACGCAATAAAAAGTTATTTGGTAGTGATATGAGACCATGCAAACTTAAAATCGATGTTGTCTATTCTAGTTCACCAAATATGCTCTAGAGCCTTGGCGTCGGTCAAAAAATCAACAATAAGAAGCCGAATCGAGTAAAAGACGTAAAATTAGCCGAACTCAGCTGATACTTCTCATTTATTATGCAGAGGATCCCTAATGAGCAGACTAGAAAAGAACTTGGAGACATTGACACTCTAACTGAAGAGAAAATTGACAAGATATTGCAAAGATTTTTGCATGATGTGAAAAATGATGAAATAGAAATGAATGGATGGCAAAAAATGCTACCAGCCTACAGCATATCAAAAGCCACACTGAATGCATACACTAGAGTTGTTGCAAAGAAGTACCCACAAATGTGCATAAACTGTGTCCATCCAGGATATGTCAATACAGATTTTAATTCGCATACTGGGACAATGACAGTGGAAGAAGGAGCTGAAGCTCCTGTTATGTTGGCTCTTCTTCCCCATGGAGGTCCTACCGGACGCTATTTTGATCGTACTGAATTGGCCGAGTTTTGATGAGTCGTTTCTTATAATCAATACACGAATAGGCCACATCTACATGTAACTTCGACGCAACATGACACCTCTATTGAATTATGCATTTTGTATTTGTATTTTATTTTTCAATAAGATTACAGCCAATGTTTTTTTGTCCTTTCATGGTCGATGAGGCAGCCCATTTTGAGTTCTTCGAGTAGAAAATTTTGAACTCTGAAATCTGAATATGAAATCATAACAATAAATTATTATTGAGAAGTAATAATATTTAACTTATCACCAATAACTTGCTGCATGACAGGAGCACTTATTTTGCTCTCACGCAAAGCAAAGTGTTGAGATTCTCTCAAATTACGCCCTTATCATGGTTCATGCTATATTTGTGAGGTGGACTTACCCTCAATGCGGTGTCGTGTCGAGAACTCACATAAATATAAAATGAAAAAAAAAATTCAAACGTAACGTGTACATTTATAGTAAGTTTGGTATGTTACAAACGTGGAAAAGAGACGTGATATGTTTTATATATATTGTATTGTCGACTTATAAGTTATATCATATTTAGCAAGTGTCCGTACATTTAGAATGTCTCGATGTGGGTTGCCTTGGGCTATGCATGGCCAGCAGGGATGCTTGTTTCTTAAAATTTATATGTATTTTGATTGATTTCTCAAAAAATAGAAAAAGTATTCACGAGGACGATCGTGGGCTTGTGAAAAGTTAAGTGTTTGTGAAAAAGCATGTTGAATGACGACATGTACCTTGTTAGATTGTTCGGAAATCGAATCGAATCGACTCACATTTACTCAATTACGCTCGTAATTATGTATATACATGATGTTTAAACATGATCAGAAAATACTTTTTTCCATATGAAAGGTGGAGTCTTCATTTGAATGCTAAACCAAGTTTGATTAATTAATGCAATTACACTTCTTCAATTCTAATACAATGATTCGAAGTATAAATTATTATTTTTATAAGTAGTAAATTGCTATCGCCAAGTACATTTTCTTTGCAACATAATCAACGTACAATGTGTAAAGAACCAAGTACTACATATTAAAGCTGACCTGGGATGAAATCTCAATCCTTGAACTGTCGAATTAAAACGATCTTCACCGTCTATTTGAAGGGATAGCATTATAAATAGGAGTAGAATTGGCTCCCGGTCAAGCTAAACAACTACAAAGAAATTCCAGCATTTAAATATATAATTTCATTAAGCCCCTGTCTGATATACCTAAAAAAAAAATTAATTAAAATTAAAATCAAAGTCAAAGTCAACAATTAATTTTAATGGTACACATCATGTGACCCAAAATTTCATAATTACATATTTTATCAAAATTTATTAAAAAAATATTTTTTTATATAAATTAAACATAAGTTAATTATAGAAAGAAAGGCTAACTTTTCATTAAATAGATGAATAGACCAAGCTTTGGTACAACCACCACAATCGAGTTGCACCGATGCACTTATCAACCTTTGCCTCTTTAACGGTGGAGTCTTTTAACATCTGTTTTTTCGAGTATTGAACACAGATTAAAATTTCATAAATATCTTACTAAACTACTTCGGTGAACTTCTTAACATGAGCATCCGTTCTAGAATTTTGAACCTAGTAAAGCGTTCTCCGATTTCATATTTATACTGATTCAAATAATTTATTGGCTTAATGGTCTCTCCAACAATACTTTTTTTTTTTTTATGATTTAAAATTTTGAACTAAATAAATGGTTGACTTATGAAACTAAAGGAATTATTGACTTTATGAAAACGTACACGTTTAAATGAAGACTAATTTAACCATTAGTAACCTGAAATAAATCAAAGTTATTTGTACTTTCCGGTTGTGACATCTCTAATCTTTATTCTGGATATATCTCAAACGAGCCATTTATAGTTGGAAATGTAATAATTGACCTTAATTCAGAATTTAATCAAATTTTGTAGTCGAATCGAATAGGGGCTATATATATTAATAGAATAATGAAATCTAGCATCACTGGTGAACATCAGTTCAAGTGGCAGCATATCATATGTTTAAATGCGTCATAATTTTTTTGTATTTAATTGATTTTTTTTTTTTATGATTTAAAATTTTAAACTAAAGAAATGGTTGACTTATGAAACTAAAGGAATTATTGACTTTATGAAAACGTACACGTTTAAATGAAGACTAATTTAATCATTAGTAACCTGAAATAAATCAAAGTTATTTGTACTTTCCGGTTGTGACATCTCTAATCTTTATTCTGGATATATCTCAAACGAGCCATTTATAGTTGGAACCAATCTAATGAACACTAATGCTCATTTTATATAAAGCATGTGTGACATTAGGCCCCGTTTGATATAGATAAAAATAAATAAATTTTTAGTAAATTTTAACAAAAGTTAATCAAATATATAGTTGAAAATGTAATAATTGACTTTGATTCAGAATTTAATCAAAATTCGTAGTTGAATCGAATAGCGGTTATATATATTAATAGAATAATGATATATGGCATCAATGGTGAACACATATCATATGTTTAAATGTGTCATAATTTTTTTGTATTTAATTGAACTTATAATTTAATGTCATTAATGCTATCAGCTAGACTGATGTTAAATATAGATGATATTAAATAACATTACTCATATTAATATATTGGTGAATGATATTAATTTAAGCTCATGTTGGATAACTATTATTTTACCATGGCTATTCAATTTCTTTTCAACATTTTCACTAATTTTAAATGTAAAATAGTAAACTTGTATTATATATATAAAATAAATTTTAAAAAAGTTTTTTTAGTTTAAAATAAGTTTTTATTTTTTTTTAAAAACATTTTTTAAATAAGTTTTTATTTTATTTTGTTAAGGAACCATTTTTTTAATTTTTCGAAGTAACTTTTTTTTTAAGAAAAAAATAAGTTTTTATTTTATTTTGAAAATGTTTTTTTAAATACTTTTTTATTTTATTTTATTTTTCTAAGTAACTTTTTTAAATAAGTTTTTATTTTATTTTATTTTAAAAAATTAAATTTATTTTATATATATAATGCAAAATTATCGTTTTACCCATTTTTAAATGAATGATAATAGTGAAAAGAAATTGAGGGTCACATTGAAATGTTATATGAAATTAGATAATTATAATGAAATGTTATTTGAAATCGGATGGTGATCATGAAATAAAATCAAATAGATTATTATGGTATAAAGTTGGATGATGATAAAAGTAAAATCAAATCAAATCAAATTGGATGATCTAACATCACTGTAAAGTTGAATGATCATTATTGTTGAATTTAATCCCAGTTAAATGGTTAGATCCGTGTCATGCTAGGATGAATGAGTGCATTGATCATTCAACTGAATACATTCCTACAATCTCTCTCCTTTCTCTCACATAAATATCCATCGTCTTTTGCTGTTTCTGCCATGGCTGCATTCAGGTCTCAGGAGAGGCAATTAATGTGAAGAGGACAAAGAGTGATATTGACTCGTTAATTAAAACAAGAAATCATGCCAAAGATTAAAGGGAAAGCATTATGCATTTCTCTTGCTAATGAATCCAAAAATGAGGTGTGGCTCATCCCTCAAATCTCTCATCTAAATTCCCTCTGGTTTTGCCATCTAATCGTCAATTTTGGCTTCTTTTATCAAATTTTTATCTGCATCAGCTGCCACCTCTCCATATCTCTCTTTCTTCAACTCTCTCTCCGCCGATTTCTATTGATATAGATTATGTAGCAATAAGTGGATCTTGCTTCAATTTGCATAGTTCTTCTCTGACCACATAATAGGGTTTCTGGGATTTAATTCCTTGGCACTTCCATTTTGGGTATTCTGATCAAACTTCAAAAGGAAAAACTAAGATCTTTTTGGATTTTGATTCACATTGTTGTACTCTTGTATACCCTTTTAAAAGTTTTCAGCTGGTTTGAGTTTTAATGTGATAAGAAGTATAAAATGGGTTTCAGATTTGGATTTGGAACTGTTTTTGTTGTTCAATTTTGAATTTTGTATATTAGGTATAAGGGGTTTCTTATATTAAAATCATTTCTGTGATTTGAAACTGAATTTTGGAGGAACTGGGTATTTGTATCTGCAGGAGAGTAATTGCAGATTCTTCTAGCAGTCTTCTGCATTGAGGTAGTAACCATAAGTTATTTGATGACTAAAAAAGAAGTAATTGCTTCTTATAGTTCTAGTTCGTGCTATTATTGTATGGATTATTGAAAATGCGTCCTATTTTACGGGTATTTCTATATATTTAAGGCCAAAAAATTACTGGACAGAATATTGTTATCGTTCTAGGTGTTTTCATCTTGGCATGTCTGATGTAAGAATTGCAAAATTTATTGATTTTTTTTATTTTATTTTTTGAATATATGCTTCATTTTCAATTATTTGCTGCTCAGATTCTGCCTGCATTTTCGGGAAAATTTACATTGATATCGGTTTTCTGTAGTAATACAATAATGTTACTGTTTTTACAAAGATGGTATATGCGAACTGTTTAGGGTGAAATTCTGCACTCCAGTAATCAGTATAAATTGTATAATTGAATTTTGTTAATAAAAGCGGAAATAAAGGAGAGATGCTGTGTGCTAATTGTTTGTGAAATTGTTATGCTTGTTGTACGTGAAGCGTTTAGCTCAGTACTTCTGCAAATTTATTGGTGGGTTTCTTATAATTTGGTCGGTCAAGGAATACAAAGAAGTACACTTTTCTTGTTAGTCAAATTGTTATTCTTGCCATACACTGATTGTCAAGCTAATTAAGAGTCATAAATGTTGGTTGTTTCTTTATGTTGTTGGTGGCCCAAATCTTTATTAAATTCTCTGCAATCCAATTATTGTGAAAATTTGTATAAATGAGTGTTGAATTTTTGGTACTCGAGGCGCCAAATTTGGAATGTACTGGTCATTATAACTCAAGCCTCTCTGTTGTTGTTGGCAGTTCCTTTATCCCACTGCTTATTTAACAAGTTTGATTCGTAAAAATTTGTGTGCTCATGCTACTTGGCTGAGATTTATTTCCTTTGTTTAGGCTAGACGACACGATAGATGAATGCATAACTAAGTATTGTCGTGTCCTGGAAACTGCTCGGATGCTTTATGCCAAGTATTTTCTTTGCATTGCTTCTTAAGATTGACTTTCTTAACTTTGTCGATTTTTCCCCAATGCCTTATAAGCAAATTCAACTCTTACTCAAGAAATGAGATCACCCTTTTGAATTGCATTGCACTTGTGTTTCCTTAGTATAAATTGTTTAGTTTTCTACATGCAATACTAATTATTATTTTTTGGTTTATCAACGATTTAGGAGATGAGTATCACGAGTGAAACCAAGGAAAGAATGATTTCCAAGAATAGTGCAGGTTCACCGTCTGTTGAGGAAGCTGGTAGGGGGCAAAATTATGGTGAGCATCTGCATGGTCCACTGAAGAAAGGTCCCTGGACCTCAGCAGAAGATGCAATTTTAGTTCAATATGTTACTAGGCATGGAGAGGGGAACTGGAATGCAGTCCAGAAGCACTCGGGCCTTGCCCGCTGTGGGAAAAGTTGTCGTTTGAGGTGGGCAAACCACCTGAGACCAGATTTGAAGAAAGGTGCATTCACTCCCGAGGAGGAGCGACACATCATTGAACTTCATGCTAAAATGGGAAACAAATGGGCTCGGATGGCAGCTGAGGTGTGTATCATAATCTCAGTTCAGCTTCTCTTTTAGTTTCATTGATAATATATCCCCCTGTAACATTTAAGTGCACGTCTTTTCTTAAGTTTAGTGTTATATATTTCAGAAGTACTATCTGGTTTAATTCATCATTTTAATAACATTTGGATATTGGAAATACTGTAAAAAACACTGCCAGTCACCTAACTTATAACAAAGTTTCATGTTGGTCGTCAATGAAATCTGCTTTTTAGCTTTTATTTCATTTTGGTGAACCAGTTATAATCTGTTTGTTTTTCTTAAGATGTTCGATGTCGAAGACCTCCACATCTGATTTCTACAACTTCATTTTGCATCTTTAAATTATTTCAATATCTTTCAGCCTTGCCTAGCATATAGAGACTAGTTAGTAAATAGTCAAGCTTGACATTTATAATCAAACAATATCTTGTCCTAAAAGGCATGTAGTTGGATCGATATAGTTTCGTTTGATATTCAAAAAATGTTTATTGTCGTTAAAATGTTACGATATTTGTTGGTGATATGTGTTTATGACTTGGGTGAAACATCTTTTTTATGCTTACTATTCTCTCTGGAAAGTTTGAATCGAAATGTGTGATTGGAAATCCTACTGCTATGCTTTCATCAAAGGCACTTATAAATAAATATAAGGCATTCTCTCATGTTCTTCTCATGAGAATTTATCTCTGAAACATCTTAGAAATATTCTTTCGTAATACGGACTTCCAAAACAGAGAGCGTTTGTTTTTGCTACTCTGGCTGTATTTACTTGTTCTTATTCATTTCCCCTTGTATTTTCCCCGTAGTTGCCTGGCCGTACAGATAATGAGATAAAAAACTACTGGAACACTAGAATCAAAAGAAGACAACGTGCTGGATTACCAATCTACCCTCCAGAAATAAGTAAGCAAGCATTAAATGAGAACCAAAGAAACAAGGACTTCCATACTTTCTCATCCGGGAATGCTCAACATCACGACTTCTCACCAATTAATAACTTTGAGATCCCGGCCTTGGAATTCAAAAGTTTGGAACTTAATAATCAGCTGTTATGTACACCGACACTTCTTGATATTCCTCCAACTAGCTTGCTTGGTATCCCTGCAAATGGCCTGCTAGTGCAAGGTCTCAATCCTTCTTACACTGGCAAGTCCGTGCTCTCAACATTCTACCCATCGAAGTGTTTTCAAGGATCCGGAATTTTGCATCCCAGTTTAAATGCACCTGTTTGTGATGTTGTGCCAGTAGGCATTCAATACCCAAACGATGGTTCGATGCAGATTGCTCAATCTTTTGCTCTACAGTCTGCATATAACAGTAATTCAAACTCCGATAATCCACCATCGTCAAGTTCAGTTCGCGGCCATTCCATTTCAAATGGCAACTCTAGCTCAGAGCCGGCTTGGGCGATGAAGCTAGAGCTCCCTTCACTCCAAACTGGAACAGGTAGTTGGGGATCACCTTCTTCTCCACTTCCTTCCCCTAAATGTGTTGATACTTTGATCCGGACCCCTCCGACCAAAGACACTCAGTCGTGTAGTCTTTCCCTGCAAAACAGTGGTTTGTTGGATGCTGTGCTGTACGAATCACAAAATTTGAACAATTCCTGTCAGAATTTTTCCCAATCGTCGGTTATGCCTGTTGATGTAATGGATATTTCGTCTCATGATCTTCATGAGACAAAATGGGAAACATATGGTGATCCGCTCTCTCCTTTAGGTCATTCTTCTGTGTCCTTCAGTGAATACACCATCAGCAGCAGAAATCCATTGGATGAATCCCAATCAGTTGAAACTATGCCAGGTCTGAATTATTTATTTTCTACAAAAACAGTCTAGATTAGTTTTTTGATATGCTAATTGTATTCTCGTCTTTTAAGGATGCAATATTAAAGAAGAACCAGTCGAGCCTGTCCCAATGCAATACGATGACAACTCCGAGACAGCAAAGCTGACGATCTTCTCCAGGCCTGATTTCCTGCTTGCCTCAAACTGCTTTGTTCCTAACAATGACTGGACTTGGGAACATTCCCTGCTGGAAGATGCGTTTGGGCCATTCCTTGGTGAGGATTTGAGCCGGGACTGCAAGCAAATGGACAGTGGTGCTACTTCTTCAGCTCAAGGGTGTGGGCATAGTTCTTGTGCATGGAATACTATGTCTACTGTCTAGTCAATTGCTTTCAGTCTTGTATATCTCACGTTTCAAATAGCCTCGTTTAGAACTTTTTCAACTGTTATGAATATATCTGTGGAGAATGAAGTTCTTATTTTTTAACTGTCAGTCGTTGGAGTATCACATTGGCTTCAAAAACTGGGATCAGTTCTATGATGTTTGCGAGTCTTCGATGATTTGGAGATGGGCACTAAATTGTGTATGAATGATTTCTGTCTTTAACTCAGATTTTCAGTTTTCATGATATTACACGTGCACAAATCACCTTACCTTCTGCCGATGGATGTTATAGAATAAGCACTAATTTTTACTTTCAAAAGTATAAATAGAAACAAGAAGTACACAAAGGTTTATTATGGTTCAGCGCCCATGTGAGCTCCGTCACTTTGAGGATGGTAGGAAGAATAAGATTACAAAGTCTCACCTACGCCTTTCTTACGTACAAAAATAGCCTCTTAATAAGTCCTTTGTAGGAATACTATGTAAATAATACATATATTAAATATTCATTATACCATGTAGTGAATTGGGGGGCTACCTCCTCCCTCTGACCCCCCGTGTTAACTATATTGCGAAAGGTCAATATGTAATCCGAAAGATAAGTGTGAATTATGCTTTGCTTGTTCAAAATAGAAGTTCACAAGTTGACACTACTTGTAGAGTTGTTTGTTTATATGCTAATTTAGGTGTTCTTTTGTTTTGATAAAAGTGAATCGGTCACACCTCATATCCTAAAGAAATCAACGATGCTACATGTATTGATAGGTTTGTCGGTCGGATGAAGTTACAGAATGTGAGATAGGGTTGAGCATTGGTCAGGTCGGTTCGATTAGGTTCGGTTCTCATCGAACCGATCGACCCAAGATTTTCGAGTATTTAATAAATGGAACCGTCCGTCCAAATATAATTATGAAACCGTTCGAGTTCGGTTCTGTTCGGTACCATAATTAAATTTTTTAAAATTTACAGCAAGTCAGCAACATTACATAAATACAATTGATGATATGTTCATTTGTAACTTTTACAAATTAACGTAACCAAATTTAAAAACATATAAATAACAAGTTGTCGATGCTGTCCAATAAGGAGCTTCAAATTCCATTTTAATGCTTATACTGCACTCAGAGATCTAATAAGTAGCTACAGTAGCCGGTGAAATGAATGAGCTTGAAAATCGATTTGGGAATAGAGATGTAGTTTTAAAATTATCAAATGATTTGAGTTTATACGGTAGTGGGCGTACTGCTTACCAAATGAAATTAGAATGGAAAAGAGAAGGGGAAGGATAAAACCCAAATGTTAGGTTAACAAAAAATTAATTTTGCTGAACTTGGCTACTTTATTTAATTAATTTACTAATTTGTTTAGAAGAAATTAAAAAAATTTAATTAATTCAATATAAAAAATTTAAAAAATTATTTAGATTCGGTTATTGGTATAGAACCGAGAACCGACCCAAACCCCGGTTCTCGATTCAGATATCCGTTCGGATATTTAACTTATGAAGAATAGCTCGGTTCCGGTTCGAAAGTTTTATCCAACCCTAATCTGAGATGGCAACATACAGTATATTTCATGTGAAAAAAATGTGTGTACGCTGACTGGATGAATGTTTTATTATTGACGAGTATTTTACTGGAATGAGCATTTTGAAGTTTTTTGTGGTATGGTTGATAAGTGATTTCCTTGTGGGTTACTGGGCCTTTTAGCTTGAAATTTGGTTTAGTTTAGTCAATTTGGTAATATTGTTTAAATAAAAAAGGGAAAAAATAAAAAATTAGGTGTATACTTTACACCAATTCACAAATCAAATTTATAGTTTGAAAATTCAAAAATCAGGATTTTTTTTTTAAAATTCTAATTTAATATAATATAATAAACCCACCACCCCTACCGCTCCCCCTGCCTCCCGGGACTATTCTGACGACCATTCCGACTACCACTCTTCTACGACGATCATTCCAACGACAATTCCGATTCCGGTAATTATTCTGGCGACTATTCCAGTCACAGATTTACAATTTAATTAGTCACCTATTATTTTTCAGTCACGGATAATAATTTCTATACGTTACAGATTATTTATGGTCAC
>CAIGRO010262522.1:0-10347 GCA_903798355.1 Fraxinus baroniana
AAGGCACTGATCGGTTCATTCGCTTTGTCAAGAACTGGCGCACTGAACCCCCCCTAGCATATTCTGTCACAATACACCAGACCATGGGTTTACGGCAAGCGCCAATGAAGCGAACAATGTTTGGATGTTTCAGTGTCGCCAACATCATCACCTCCTGCTGAAACTGCTGCTCCATCAAGTGCGCCCTCTCTACGTCATTCTCTGGCTTCTCCAGAAGCTTAATGGCAACATCCTCACCATTATATGTACCCTTGTAGAGCTTTCCAAATGCTCCCTGAGCAAAAGCATCCCCCACGTTAAGCTTCCTCAAGTCAATTGTCCACTCGTCATAATTTCCAAGACCCTCTGTCTGATATCGAGGGTCCATCAAAGCTTGAGCCAGTGCATCATTGCTCAGCCCATTAGGGGATCTCCCACGATTGACACTTGCTGCTACTGAGTAGTTTTTAACATGCTTGAGGCCCTGGTGGCCTAATATGCGTGTATGCGAATCATTCGATCCAACACTGCTGTTGTCCATTGACATGGCAACAGAACCTCCTCCATTGCTCATCTGCAAGCTCCCATAACTATCGATGGACATGTTAGAACCCTCATTGAGCTTCTGATAAAAGTTCTGCGAGAAATCATCATGGTTATTGTTTAGGCCCATAATTCCAGTAAACTTTGGACCCTCCAACATTTTCTTTTTCCTTTGTCAACACAATTGCCGAAGCAAAAAAATCTTTAAAAAAATCCGAATATTTACTGCATGAGGGTTTCCAATCTCTGAATCTCAAACGCTAAAACCCTACAAAAAGAATTGATCCACAAAAAAGGTATTAACTAAAGTCAAGCTGCCTGTTACGAAAACCATTAGAATATAAGACATTTAATAAAACCTCTAAAAGAACTATCTTTAATTTCCCGGCAATAGTAATTATTACCAGCAAATTTCAAAACTGTTAATGATCTTTCATACAATAATTGTACATTAGTTTCTCGATTACTCCATTTATTTATTTTCCTTTTCTGTCAAGTCCATTTCACCCTCAATTTTCCACTCACAGGAAGGACGTCAAATAAAGAACACAAAGGCTCAGCTCAAACATATATAAAAATCAAATCTCTTTAACAAGCACGAATACACCCAAAACAAAAATCAGCTAAATTTCTCCAAATAAACCCATAAAATTACATATACTAGCGATCCGAGGATAAAATTGGAAAAAAGAAACAAAAGCACACCTCGATCGACAGGGCTTGACTTTGCTTTTCTGATGGCTTCAGCCAAACACCCGATACAATTCCCTTTGCAGTTAAACGAATTTACAAAATTGTCCCTCCACCTCACCTCCACTTCAGCTGTAACAAGAGCAAAGGCAAAGCAAAATGGCAAAGGCCTTTAGAGAGAGAAAGTAGTTGTAGAGATAGAAACGAAGAGAGAGAGAGAGAGACATGAAATGAATGAACGCAAGTATATACAGAAATCTAGTCATCCGCTACTCTCATTTCCATGTTTTTTTTTTTTCCTTTTTTCTTACGGAAAAATTGCATTATTGATCTCCGAGTCCAAATTACTGAACAGGTAGCAAATTAATCCAAGGCCTTTAAAAAAAGGAATCAATCGAAAGCTTCAATTTCACAAAATAATTTATACATTCATGAAAACTATCACTTGATGCTCGCATGTCTAACTTCACGATATTTTTTGCTTCTTGGCCATAAAGTTCAAGTGAATTATGTCTTAATTAGGATAGAATAATAATTTATTGAAGAATTAAACTTGATCATTTAAAAAAATGGATTGATAGATGGATCGAACCTTATGAGACAACAAGCATTTTGCATCTCATAATTGTTGTGCATGCAAAAAACGTGTGCTTAGATTATCATTAGCCTAAACTATCTTCAATGTAGTCCGTATCGACGCTAATGTTAATATTTTTTAAATGTATCTAAAAATGACTTCATTCTGCAATCGAAAATTAAAGTTCGTGAACCTTAGAATGCAAGAAAGGAATTTCTTTTTGTGTTCCAACTTGATCGAATAGATGATGAGTTTGTTGTTTGGTTTGTGTTTTATTGTTATATTCCCCTTTTAAGCTTAAAAATAAGAGTTTGGATTTCAGTTTTAACATATTGCATAATGATTTAGTGACATGAATTGAATGCAAGAGACTGGATAGTCAGGGTTTATTTGACCCCATTTATTGGAATAATAAATTTTATAATTTTTTTTTTTTTTTTTTCTTTTTGAAGAATATGTAGTTAAAAGTAGAAAAAATATTAATTTACATTTAAAATTATTTTATTAAAAGAATGCGTGAATGAAAATAAGTTTGAGAAAAATGAATTTTTATAAAATAGGGCTTAAACGGGGCATAGTAATTAACCCTCACGTGTAAGTATAATAAAAAAATTGGGGATTAACTTGTTTGTCTTAAATAGTTGAAGACTAACTTATTATTTGGACAATAGGTTACGAACCAGTGGTGCAATTTTCGCTTCTTTTATTCTGAAAGGGGAGGACCTGCTGTGTATGAGCTCAGACAGGCAGCTCCTGTGTCCCAAATATTTCTTGATTTAAACAATTGTCATATTTTAATCTACGTTTAATGAATCATTCCAAAATTTAGGATTGGACAAAATTTTCGAGCTGAATCGAATCGAATCGAGCAGTTTTTCATAAATTAAATACCTGAACGAGTATCCTAATTGAGAATCGATGAGTTTGGGTTGGTTCTAGACAAAAAACTGAAGAATCGAATAAGAACCGAATCTAAATAATTTTTTAAATTTTTTATATTAAATTAATTAAATTTTTTAAATTTTTTTAAAGCAAATTAGCAAATTAATCCGTACAAATTAGTTTTTTTGTAACTCTGATATGGATCACCAATGTTTAATATTAGTATCTACTTTTGAGTTACGTAGTGTTGTTGTAAATGTTAAAAAATTTAATTATGGTACGGAATCAAATCGAACCCGAACTCAAACAGTTTCATAATTATATTTGAACCCAATGATTCCATTTATTAAATACTCGAAAATTTTGGAACTGAACCGACCCACGAACAGCACTGCAATAGTAACATCGGATGTCTGTATCTCCCTCTCTCTCTTTTTTCCTTTTCCTTTCAAATAAAATCTCGTGTCTCCTCGAACTATTAGTTCCCTAATCGAGTCGATTAGAAATCACACGTAAAGTTGTCGTCAGAATTTGCGCCCTTTAGTGTTTAATGTTATTAATTTAAGTTCACTGATGATTAAACGACAATGTTTTAAGAACAGTCAATAGAGGGGCACCACATGGCCCAGGATGGCCAGGGCCCACTGGCCATGTAGAAGTAATATCTGTATTGAAATTGAGACAAATAGTAGAAACGTGACGATTTTTTCTTTTTCACGTGTAGGGACGTCGGAGAATTGAGACAAAATATTTATTTGTACACACAACCTAAGATAACGTGTCTCCCCTTCTCTTGTTTTCTTTTCTTCTTTTATATTTTTTAATTTAATTCTTTTCCGGCTCTATTAGTTACTAAAATCATCATTATTTGGGATGAAAATACGAATTAACATTAAAAAATAATATGTTTTCATCTTCAATTTATGGAAAAATTGTATATGAAGCTATTGTGGCGGGACTTGCTGGTCCTAAAAGCTGTCGAAGATTTAGGGTTTATTTGATGTAAATTTTTTGATGATAGATTTTAAGAAAATTGATTTTTTTTTTTTTAAGAATTAAGTAGAAAGAATTTATGAATTCACATGAAAAATTATTTTATTGTGAGTGATTGAAAATATTTTTTTAAAAAAATGAGTTTCTACTAATATGTACCAATTAGGAACTAAAGCATTCAAATGTGAAATATTTATTGCTGGACATGAACCAAAATTTTCGGGTACTTAATAAATGGAACCGTCGGGTCCAAATATAATTTTGGAACCGTTCGGGTTCGATTCGGTTCTATTTGATTCCGTATCATAATTAATTTTTTTAACATTTACATCAACATTACATAAATACAATTAATGACATGTTTATTCGTAGCTTCAATGGGTAGTTGGAGAGGGAAAGTCAGACTCGACAATCTGCGGCTTCGATTTGGGCACGTAGATTTAGGTTTTCAATTTATCAAATGATTTGAGGTTAGTGAACATGTGTTTACTGAATGAAAGTATGAAATTGGAAAATGAACGATAAACACTTAAAAATGTCTAGATTTTCGGCTAGCAATGAAATTAACAATTTGGCCAAAAAATTAAATTTAGAAATTGGGTTGAGCTGGCTAGTTAGGTATGGGCTTGACTTGAGAGTTGGAGCATTAATCACTAAATTAGTTAATTTGTTAATTTGCTAATTTGTTTAGGAAACTTAAAATTAATTAATTAATTCAATATAAAAAATTAAAAAAATTATTTAGATTCAGTTCTTAGTCTAGAATCGAGAACCGAACCGAACCCATCAGTTCTCGATTCAAATATCCGTTCGGGTATTTAACTTATGAAGTACCATTCGATTTCGTTCGGTTCGGTTCAATCATGTTCGATTCGGAAGTTTTGTCCTGCCGTAAAAATATCCATTAAATTGTCGCATTCCAAAATCTAACTGCCTATTAAAATCGTGAAGTAAAACATAGAGGCTGTGTAAGAAATAAACAAGGTTTTAAAAAGCGAGAAAATGCCGGATTTAAACGAAGTGTGAGGAAAATTTATACACAACGAAGGCAAGGAAAATGACTATCAACCTTATTTTGATGACCTAAACATGGTTTATATAGATTTCAAAAAAGCGTATGCCTTTTTATTTAGTTTAATTTTTACTATCAAAATGTCTTATTATATTTATATTTCGTCTAAACTCGTAAAATTTGATATTTGACTTTGCCACCTTATCACACCTCACCTTGCAGATTTGAGAATCGACTTACATTTGGATACTTTTCTTCATTTGGTGTCATTTTCCTTTAATTTATTTACTGCACAGTTTTTATACGAAGGAAATTGAACATATTTGATTTGATGGTCTAAATTATAAATTGAACATAGCTGATGGTCTAAATTAGTATTACCAATGTTTTAAAAAGCGACCCGGGCATCGACTCGAAAAAGGAAGAGGATCGGGGTCGAACCGAGGTCGAATCGGTATCGAACCGGATGATAAAATAAATAAATACACAAATAAACTATAAAATATCATAATTGTATACTATTACTGCCTATGTTTTTGTAGAGCCAGGAGGTCCAAGTCATACTCATACTGGACTGGTTGAGTTGAGTTCTACGGCTAACATTTAGCGTGTAATTTTTTTAAACCCCAACTTGGGGCTCGCACCTGCCTGCGTGTAATTATTCTTGTTGTACATAGGGGATGTCATAAATGGTGTCCATAATGGGCACATGACACCCATGTGCCCATTATGGCACCCCCTATGTACTTGTAGCATATTCCATATTCCAACTGAAATCTTCAGGTTCAACAGGTCTCTTCAGAAGAAGACAACGCCAGCACACCTTTCAATAGAGGGTGTCTTGTGCCCATTATGGACACCATTATGACACCCTCTATGTACTTGTAGCATATCTCATATTCCAACTGAAGTCTTCAGGTTCAACAGGTTTCTTCAAAAGAAGACAAGGAAATATCTGCAAAGCCTGGACCAATGAAAAAAATTGAAGAATGGACAATAAATGTTCTCTCATAGAAGGTACAAATTTGCAGCACACGTTTCAATAATTTTCTTTTGGGAGTATTAAAATTAACTGGGATGTAACCGTAAGTTGCTTCATTTTTGATATTTTCCTTTCAATGAAATAGAATATTGATTTTTAATGAATAAAGAGATATTTTAGGGTTCAAGCATGGGCTTGATTAAGGGTATTAAATGGGGTGAGTTGAGCTCGAGCTAGCTTGCCTCAAGAAACCTCCTTAGCTTGCCCCACGAGCTCGTCCCTTGATCGACTCGTTGGATATTTTTTTTATTTTATAATGGTAATTGCATTGTTACTACTAAAAGTATAATGAAGACATAGATTTCTAAGAAAATATAAGAAATTATAAATTTGTAAAAGCATCATTCTTTTTTCGGGCCGGAAACANCCTTAGCTTGCCCCACGAGCTCGTCCCTTGATCGACTCGTTGGATATTTTTTTTATTTTATAATGGTAATTGCATTGTTACTACTAAAAGTATAATGAAGACATAGATTTCTAAGAAAATATAAGAAATTATAAATTTGTAAAAGCATCATTCTTTTTTCGGGCCGGAAACAATATAACGACTAAAAATTAAAACATAATTACAATTTAACATTCATGGTAAGCAATATCACATTTGAAAAGATATTAGGTCACCTTCATCTTCTTGAAAAATCATTGATGGATACAAACGTGTACTCCCGATTAAGTTTGGCGAAATTTATAGATGGTCAAATTTCATTTCAACCATAAAGTAATATTCATTAATATACCCCTTATATATATCTATTTATAAAGTTAGACGGTTTAAATTATTCTCAAGGCTTGTATATATTTAGATATTTATTTTAGTTCAAAAAAACTAATTTAATTAAGTTTTGATTTTATTTTTTTGAAATAAAGGTTAAAATAAATAAAATTTGAGGCGAACATTTTTGGATACGCTCATTTTTCATCTTTGCCCTTGAATACTTTCTTTCTCCAAAGATGTATTTTCGACATTTGAACTCTTACCCCTCTTTATCAAGACTCGAGAGTTTGTGAGTGCATCCTGGTAAAGAAAGGAAAAACAATAGTACTCTAACAAGTAGCATCCCAATAGAAATGCAAATACTATAGAACATTGTGGCGCAATGCCGCAAAGTCCAACACAAACTCTCAGCCTTTAGAACGTGCTATTGAAAATTGTTTGCCAGCATCCAATATACTTTTAGTAAGTCTAAGCTCTAATTGTTGAACACTTCAAAAGGTCGAAGTTCAGTAATTAACTATCTTTTCGAGAGAATCAATTGAACTTCATTTAGATTAAATTCTCAAGCTATTTGAGTTTTTTTGGCCTAGAATTTAAATGTACAATCAATTCTTTCATTGTGCTCGATTATTATCACCATCGATCAGTGCAAAATAGAATTTTGTTTTCATCTAAATGTGTTTGGGGGTCACGATATTGTAAAACATACACATTCTCAATTTCCTTGCATTTTCATTGTCCTCTTCCCACATAGCATACAAATTTCAATCTCAGATTTTCCCACCGAACACAAATATGGAAGGAATTGTTATTTGTGATTAATTTGTAGTCTATGATAAGTCATAGTGGAAACTGGAAAAGCATACTAAAAATGAATATGCTACTTGTATATAATTTTATGTATATAAGGGTGTCCACACCCTCATATCCATCCCCATGTAAAGGCGTGGACGAGTCATACTATGTGTACATAGATGATGTACACATAGGGATGGCATAATGTGAGTAGGGTAGGGCCTAAGCTACAGTATCTTGGGTCCCACCTCACTAACATTATGTGAACTTCTATGTACACATAGATTAATCTTGGTGTGGATACTCTTATGTACATGTAGACAACCCACTAAAAAACCACATTTTCCAAACATTGTAGTAATCAACTGTAAATTGTACTTGAGACTTTTATGCGAAGTTCAAACTTGATATATAGCTACAATCTACTCTAGGTATGGATATATGTAAATGAAAATCGAGTATATGCAATCATATTCAAGTAAGCATATGTAATATATGGAAACAATTTTACCCTACGGACTAAGTTATCATGACTTCCAAGTAAGATCAAAAGTTAACGTAAATTCGATAGTATGAGAATGTGAAGTGAGTGAAGGATTCGATAGCTTGAAAAAAGAAACCAATAAATCCAATACAAATCATTCTTATCATTCTATTTTTTACATTTGACCATCCAAATCGATTTTTTTTTTTTTTTTCGTAAAATATCCTTACCGTCCATTACTTTCTTTCTATTTATTTAAAGATTATGGTAAATTTGTCGTTTACAGGCTTTAGTGATGAATAGTAAGAAATGTTTTGCTCAAAGAAAGATTGATTTGAGGGTTCATATGTCAATTATGACTATTAAAATATTAAAGCAATAAAGACAAATGATACGATGTTTTGCTGTAATCATCTTTACCAAAAAGATATATAACCCTTTTTGGGGCTTTTTTGAAATTTATTTTTTTATCGAATTCATTTCTAATTATACGTCTTTTCTAGTAAAATAATTTTATACATAAACCTAAATATTTCCTACTCTTTTAACCATAATTTTTCGAAATTGTATTTTCATAAAATTTATTTTTTAAAAAACTCTACTAAACAAACTCTTAGCCCCTATTCGGTGGGGACTAAAATAAGATTTTTATTAAATTTTGATAAAAATTGATGAAATATGTATTTAAAAAATTGTGAATTTCACGAGACATGTGGTTACAATTGATTATTGATTTTAATCTAAAATCACTATCAAATATTGGGATTAATTTGCTGTTTTTCTCATTTGTACGTACCACTTAAATAATTAAAGGAAAAGAAAAAATAGGTAGCCTGAGACCTTCTCTCTGCTTTACATTTGGAGAAAAATCAGACAATTGCAGCGTCATTTGGAGAAATTTTGTGATTTTTTGACCTTTCTCAAATCAATTCAGCTCACACCAAATCACTATAATCCAGGAAAAATTATAGCAAAAGTTATTTCTTTACGAGTTTAAGGTAGACAGAAGAAAACCCAGAGAGATGGATAGAGCGTTCTCTGTGGATGAGATGGCGGACCAGTTCTGGTCGCCGCAGCCGCCGTCGATTCCGCTGGATTTGGAAGAGAAGGATGAGGAGGAGCACTCGTCGTCCTCCGCCACTGCTGCATCGTCCTCGTCGAAGGCGACGAAGATGAACCGGAGCTCATCAGAATGGGCATTTCAGCGCTTCCTACAGGAAGCCGCCGCACCTGATCATTCCCCTGCATCATCTATGCATCCCCAAAACGCCGACGTTGTGGAGATCGAAGACAATAGTCAGCATCAGCATCGGAAGATGGTGGCGGCGGCGGCGGCTGCGGGCTCGTTACAGCCTGCTATTCCGGTGAATTCTGATGAGTACCAGGCCTTCCTTAAAAGCCAACTCGAGTTGGCTTGTGCAGCCGTCGCGTTTACCCGGGTATTATGCAATTCTTCAATTTCAGATTTTCTTACCCAAAAAACAGAACTTTGCAGTTTTCTATGTGATTTTTGAAATTAGTTTGAGCTGATCTGAGAATTTTGTAGTTTGTACATTGTGCCTTATTAGTTGTATCTTCCCAATTTTATATCGGTTTTCTTTTTGCGTCATATATTTTCACTTTCTCTATACTAAAACATGTATGTGAGTAAACTGTGCATTGTGAATTGATCTATGCAGGCAGCTAATGTAAAGGATCAAGATTCAGCAGCTGTTACTCCTGATAACAGGACGCAGGCCTCTATTTCATTGCAGCCGGGGCCTCAGGTTCCTCAGAAAGGTTAGCACGCTGCATCTTATTTAATTTGAATTATATTCATTCGAGGAAAAACGTGAATATACAAATGCATTTAATATTATAAATGTGTATGGGAATGTATTAAAATGCTGCTGGCTGTACCTTTGAACTAACGGGATCATTATATCTCACATGTATGTACTTTTGTCTAGCAGCGAAGAGGTTGAAATATTTCTTTTTCAGTAAAATTGTGTTCTTGAAAAACGAGAAAGTGGAGTAAGGAAAGTAACAGGCACTCAACTGCCACTAGCTGTCCAATATTTTGCTTACAATCATAAATGGAGATCATAATTCAGACTTGCCCCAATTGATTCTCATTGCTGTTCAAATTCCGGCCAATTTTTCCTCTCCATGTGTACTAGTCGCATTAAATTTAATGTTGTCACCTTTAAACCTCATCTCTAGTTTTGATTTGGTGGCAGATTCTAATTTTCTCCTTCTTCTAACATTAGTATGAGTTCTGTACGGACCTATTTGCGAAAGGTCAAATGGTTTTTTCATGTAGAATACATATTTTTATATAAACTTAATTGCGAGTGATATAGCTAAATTTCTGATACTTCACTTTGTCTTTTGGGCAAAGAAGGAAAAGTTTGTGTTTTCTGTTTTCAAGTTCTTGTTTATTCTTTCCTGTTACTGACCCTAATGTGTTTCCTTCCAAAATTCAAGTGATGAAACCATTTTTCGGCAATTCCCTATAAGTCAAAAGCTAGCCTCACAACCTCTGTTCTAAAAAGCGCGCATAGGCGCGAAGCGGGATGAAAACGCCTCGCTTTAAGGCTAAGCGGTAATTAAGCGGTCAACGGACAACGTTTGTCCGTTGATCGCTTAATGCGCG
>CAIGRO010262565.1:0-11503 GCA_903798355.1 Fraxinus baroniana
ACTACACCACTCAATTAAAAAAAAATAAAGGACAGAGACGAAGAGGGAATAAACACCAACAGCCAACGACCAACACCCGATCTGCCACCAACAGCAAAGAAATTCATGGCGTCGTAGAAGAAAAAAAAAATTAAGGGAGCAGCTGCTGGGTTCCCAGTAGCGATTCGCTGCTAGGAACCCCCAGCGACAGCAGCGATTCGCTGCTGAGGGTAGGGGGAGGGAGGGAGGGGAGAGGGACGGTCAGCGAAAGAGAGAGAGAGAGGGAGTGATTGAAAAATTAGGGTCAGGGGTTTTAAATCACATGAGTTTTGAAAAATAAAGTTTGATCCCTAATTTTTGAATTCTAAACTTTAAATCACTGGACCCATGTAATTTCCTCTTTGATAGTTTGTAATATAATTAGTCCAGTCCGCTGGCTTCTTTAGACCGAAGAGGATTTTAGTCCATGTGTTATTGACGTTGACTATAATTGCATGTCCAAGTAAAAAAAAAAGTCCAATTAGATTAATGCTCGCTTTCAAGTCCTCAATTCTTCCATGTAATGCAAGTTAGTCATTCTCTTCATTTTTCCTCAATTTTGATCCTCCAACTTTTATTTAAGTGACACTTAGACTACAAACTTCTATTTAATAGCCAATTAATCATTCTTTCTTTTCCAATTGCTTCAAAATGAGTCCATAACTGAAACAATATAAAATTAACCCAAGTTAATTAAAATTCAATAATTTGACGATATACAAGTTTAGTGATGTGGTGCAAATAAATGCACAAAATGCACTTATTAATGTTGAAATTGATTAAATGCATATAAATCAATTAAAATTTGGGATGTCTCATTACCTACACAATATTTTGTTGATAATTCATCAATAATTGCCAACAAATTCTATTTTTTTCATCAAAAAATTACCGACTCGAGTATTTTTTGTTAGCTTTAAAACTTCAAGAATCTTGATTTAGAAAATCATCTTACTTTATTGTCCAAATCCTTCATGTCAAATCATCAAGATAATTAAAAGGTACGAAACATACCTAGATCCAATGAGAATTGAGATTGATTACTGAATCTTGATTTTGGATCTTGAATTGCATGTTCTTGATTAGAAAATTTGCAAGTTCTTGATATTCCTCTTCGACATGCTTTTCTTGTATTTTTTGTCTTGATGAGATGGCATAAAAAATGAGAAGTTACATATGAATTAGAAACCATAACCCTATATACATCTTTCGACCCATCACGAAATACAACACAAAGGAATCTGATCTATACACATATATGCTATACCATATTAGATGTCCAAAGTCCAATAACTTTAAGTATTTATTAAATCACTTTAAATGAATTTAACTTTAACATAACTTTTAATACACAATTAATTATATATATAGGTCCACATAACAAATTAAAACCCAACATTTTTTGTTGTTGATGTTGCATTTTAGGTAATACCCCGTGAAGTATACATCAATTTCCTTTGACTCTAGATATTTGGTAGTATCACTATCAAGTTATTTTGTTCATCAAGTATGTTCATTTCTACCTGATCAAAATACAATGTTGAGAATCATCCCATGCAGTAAATATCCTCATTAATTATATTATCCCCAGTATTCTAGTTAGTATTTGACACGTTAGACTTGGCAATAGTAAAGATGATTGGAAAGAAAAAAAATTTAAGAACTTGACTGGATACTATGCAATTATAACAAAGTACAGAGGTAGAATCCGCTAACAAAGAAAAAATGTAATAAAAGTAAAAAATAAAAAGAATAACCCTCACATATTTGGCATGAATACTGTATGTATCTAATGTGATCTCTATACGATATGAAAAATCAAAATTGAAATGGTGTCAATCATTCAAGTCACGTCTCAATTCGGCTATTTTGGATCTGCAAAAGGCCACTTAGTTAAGAACAACAAATTAAAATATTGGTGGAATTTTCGAGAAATCTTGAATCCGGACTTAGTAGACTCACCAAATGAATATCAATCAAGGAGGCTTGACCCACAACTTTTTACACTTGGTGGCCACAAATTTTCACACCCACAAAGGATAACTATGATGGTAGTAGGAATATCACAAAGGGAGAGAAGAAGCAAGACACCAAGCAAAGCTCTTGATTGCTCTCACCACTTGGCTGCCTATTTCTTGCTCTCTATTACTTCACACACACACGTGCACGCTTTCACAGTTGGAAGGATATGAAACATATATGGAGGAAATACCCGATAATAGCCGGTTGAAAAGACCAATATTCAAGTTTGGCATTTGACCAAGAAATAGCTTTAAAAAAAAAATCAAAACCTAATTTTAAATACTGTTAACACTGAACTCCGAGGTCATATACCTCGGATTGGTGTACCCAATAGGGGGACACTAATGTGAGCTCGGATGTGTGAGGTCAGCTCAGATTTTGAGTGGCTTACTCACCAAGCTTGTGTAGTCCTTCAAGGTGAAATAATGAATAATGATTAAGAATCTCTGACAACATATATGAGTTACCAATTAGGGGGATACATATGGAAAGGTCTCCTGTCAGCACCCACATTATCCTCCAATCAAAAATCTTAGCCTCCCTACCTAAGTAATGCATTAAATGCTGGGAGGCCACTTGTATCATTAACTCATGATCAACTGACGGAGCCGAGCTCGGCAGCCAATCCTATTACGCCAACATATGTACTTATTTAGTTCGGTACTACATGTTGACATGACAGGAGGTACACTGTGCATATATTATCCCACTAAAAAAGGGGACAAAGAAAAAGGAAGAGCGGGCTCGGATTTTGTTGATATTTCAACTATCTCTTATAATAGGAAAAAAAAAGTATTATTGTGTAACAATCCTTGAATCCTGTAGTACACAATCAATCAATTTCATATTTATTCCCTAAGTTAGCTTGAATATTGTCTATACATTTTTCAACGTCAATAGTTTGGCGCTAGAAGGAGGGCCCCAACTTGAAAAACATCCCCATCTCCTCACAAAATTCATAAAATAGTATTGTGGATGAATTTTCAGTATTTGAAAACCAATCCCATACTCGTCCCGAACAGACCGACGATCCAAGAAATCCTAAAAGACGAGGTCGAAACGAAACTATCGACCTTTAAATGGCGATAATAAGGGAAGCCATCGAGAAATTGACAAACATTGTCAGTAAGCTGGAACAAAACTAAGCTCGAAACCTGCCACAGGATACTGAGGTGGAATCTCCTCATCGAGAAAAAGATAGGCGCCTTCCCACCGAAGGACCCTCCAATTTTTTAGGGGTGGATCCTCTAAAAGTCAAACCGAAGAAGTTAAAAGTTCTCATATGGCAACGAAACCTACTATCAGAAGAACAAATAGTGTGTTCGACAGATTGGGCTCCCAACATTCTCTTACGCCTACAAGTAAGTATGAAGAGCCCTGTGATAATCGTCCTGTGGGACGACATGAATCCAAGATGGATGCCCTTAAGAAACGCATAACTGACTTGGAGGCTAAAAATAAAGGAAGCAGAGGAATATCTTACAAAATGTCACTTACCTTTTACCGAGGACATCCTGGCAGAACCACTTCCTGACAAGCTGAATATGTCACAGCTAACTTGGTATGACGGGGAAGGAGACCACCCCTGCTATTTGGACAAATATGCCTCTTAGATGGAGCTGCAAGAAGCTGGAGATGCTATCATGTGTCGTGCTTTCCCCTTAATCTTGAGAGATAAAGCCCAGCGATGGTTTAGAAGGTTGCACGAAAGATCTATAAAAAGTTGGAATGATCTCGCTATGGTGTTTCTCGCCTAATTTATGGGATAAAAAGGCGAGGACGACACTAAAGGAAAGATTGGTAAGCATCAAACAAGGAAGGACAGAATCTCTCAAGAGCTACTTCAACAAACAGATTTAACAAACAGTCTATGGAAGTGGAGAAAATCTCTGATGACGCTGTACTTATGGCGGTCCTCTCAGGATTGAGGCCAAGAACAAGATTTTGGTGGTCTGTTCGTGAAGATGGACCTCGAACATATCACAAGCTCTTGGCCCGAGCTGAGAAATATATAAGTGCGAAAGAGGCTACATCAGACCAGGAGGACACTAAGCAAGCTCTTTAATCTCCGCAACGAACTAAGGGAAAACAAATAGATAATAACTCAGGTCGGGAAAGGAGAAGGGATAGAAGGGATCAAGGTCGCCCAAGGCCATATCTTGATAAATTTCGTGAATATCACCCCTTGAACGCAACCTTGGAAGAAGTCGTTCTACAGACTGAAGAAAAAGAAGCCTTTCGCTAACCTCCACCCCAAAGGAAAGAAGTAACTGAAAAAAATCAAGGAAAGTACTGTCGTTACCATCGAACGATAAGGCATAGCACTGACAACTGTAGAAACCTGAAGGAAGAGGTGGAGTCACTTATCTGGCGAGGTCACCTGCAGGAATTTGTAGCAAAAGCCCGAGAAGTAAATCCAACGGGGTTCCGATAGCCCAATCCACAAGGGGCAGCTTTACAAGCTCAACCTGGGTCCTAGACTCGTGACCCATAACCTCGTGGTGAGATTCGAACATTGATAAGCGGGAATCAATGCCTTGAGGGTTCATGAAGAACTAGGCACAAGTTGGCACGTGATGCCCGTATTTGGTAAAACTAAAGTGTAATGTCCAGAATCGAAGGAAGTCACTCTACCACCCTTGGAATGGTTTGGATTTTCAGAAAGGGACGCACAAGGGGTTTTGCAAGATCAGAGTAATGCGCTAGTCATAACCATGAATGTAGCAGGAGTGCAAATACATCGAACCTTAGTGGGCATTAGGAGTTCGATAAAATGTGCTATACTTTTGAACTCTGGAGCAAATGGCTATACAAGAGCGATACCTTCAACCATATTCTAGGAGACTGCAGGGATTTTCTGGAGATCCCATTGAAGCTCGAGGGCAGATAGTACTCAGTGTAGAGCTTGGCATACCTCCTTATTATAGAAGAATTCTAGTTGACTTCATTATTGTGGACATCTCTTCGAATTATAATGCCATACTAGGGAGGTCCATAATGCACGAATTATAGGCTGCCACCTCGATATATCATTATTGCATAAAGTTCCCAACTCCGAGTGGGCCAGGTGTAATATGCGGGAACCAGGTCGAAGCGAGAGCTTGTAATATCAACCTCCATAGTCTTCAAGTTCGAGTACTGGAAAATCAAGCATACCAAGGTCAGAGGGTCTAAAAGGCCCATCATAGTCGATATCGTAGAGATCGATATTGCAAAAAAACATCGTAGGAAGGCTATCGATGACCAACTTCTGTTTGAAGAAATGGAAGCAAACCCACATCCCTATCCTGGGGTTCTGGTAATCCCTTTGCTTTTATCTAAAGTCAGTATACCCAAAGTTCTGGTGGATACAGAGAGCTTCCCTAATGTGTTTTATGCCAACACCCTGGAGTGGGTTGGAATTCCCACTGGTTTTCTGCAACCACACCTAAACATGGTTATGGGGCTTGACGGTGTCCTTTTATAGGTGAAATGAGTAATTAAACTCCCTATAGAGGTCGGAGACTCCCCTTGCCAAAGTAAATTGAATGCGAAATTCGTGGTTTTGAACTCGAAGTCCCCTTATGATGCGAGTACGGGACAACATTTGCTATTTGATCTCAGGATGATAGTATCAATGTACGACTACTCTATCAAATTTCCCACACCCCATGGTATAGGATAGG
The DNA here is from genome assembly GCA_903798355.1 of Fraxinus baroniana. Taxonomy (NCBI): domain Eukaryota; kingdom Viridiplantae; phylum Streptophyta; class Magnoliopsida; order Lamiales; family Oleaceae; genus Fraxinus; species Fraxinus baroniana. Next base: position 5,706 of record CAIGRO010262565.1, read on the forward strand.
TCAAGGGGAATAAGGATACCGCTTATCAATGTCAAGTGGTGGTTAATTTAAAAGGAACAAGGATTCATTACTCTCCAGAGATTTGCATGACATGCACAGCAGAATCTTCGTTGAGCTCATTGGATCCGGGATTGAAGGTACGGGAGAGGAGAACCTGTGGAAGAACTGGACGTTATTAAGGTTGGTACAGGTAGTCCGTAGAAAGAACTAAAAATAGGTTATGAACTGCGGTCTCCACTAAGAGATCAAATCATCAACTTCCTCTAAGAGAAGCTTAATGTCTTTACTTAGGAACACGTAGACATGAAATGAATTTACTTAAAAGTTATGTGTCACAAGTTGGGGACTGATCCTTTAGTGCTAAGCAACAGCGACAGAGGCCCTTAAATCCAGAACGGTATGAGACACTAAACAAGGAGGTACAAATGCTACTCCAGAATGGATTCATCCGAGAAGCAAAATACCCAAAGTGGATTACCAATCATGTTTTGGTCAAGAAGAATAATGGGGATTGGAGGGTGTATATCGACTTCAATGACCAAAATAAAGCATATTTCATGGACAGTTTTCCCTTGCCAAGAATAGATTAGATGGTAGATGCTACTGCTGGACATGATCACTCAGTTTCATGGATGCATATTCAAGCTACAATCAGATCCCCATGTACGAACCTGATCAAGAACACATGGCCTTTATCATGGACAAAGGTCTCTATGGTTACAAAGTAATATCATTTGGCCTCAAGAATACTGGAGAAACCTACCAATGTTTGGTCAACACTATGTTTGCCAAACAAATTGGTAAGACTATGGAGGTATATATCGACGACGTGTTGTTCAAAAGAGCGAATGCCCAGAATCACTAGTAGCACCCCGTCGAAATGTTCGAAATTTTAAGAACCTACGGAATGTGGCTGAATCTCCACAAATGTGCCTTTAGTGTGAGCTTGAGAAAATTTTTGGGGTACATGGTGAATCTCAGAGGAATTGAAGCCAACCCAGAAAAAATAGAGGCCATTGTTGAAATGCGTCCCTCGGTTAAGCCTAAGGAAGTTCAAAGTTTAACAGGACGAATAGTTGCCCTCAACCGTTTCATGTCGAAATCAATAGATAGATGCAAACCTTTCTTTAATACATTACGATGTGGGAAAAAGTTCGAACGGACATCAAAGTGCCAGCTCACTTTTGACCAGCTGAAGTCGCAATTGGCGCAACCACCGGTACTGTCAAAATCGAAGATAGGAGAAACATTGATGCTCTATATGGCGGTTTCTGAGCATGCTGTTAGCACGGTATTAACTAAGGAGGAAGCAGGAGTGTAGCACCCTCTTTATTACGTTAGCAAGGCTTTAGATGATGCTGAAGTTCGTTATTCCTCGATAGAAAAATTAGCTTACGCAGTACTCATAGCAGCTAGGGCCCTACTTTTTGGAACACCCCATTGATATCTTAACCAATTATCCATTAAGGTAAGTATTACAGAAACCTGATACTTCAGGGAGAATGGTGAAATGGTCAGTTGAGCTCATTGAATTTGAAATAGAATACAAGCCGCATAATTCCATAAAAGCCCAAGCCCTTGCCGATTTCTTTGCTGAGTTCAACTCGGGTCCAACAGAAGAATCATTGCATCACCTGCCTTGGAAACTTTTTGTTGATGGATCCTCCATAGACGAACGAGTAAGAGCTGGAATCGTGTTGGTAAGTCCGAATCAACAATTGTATTGTGAAGCACTGTCGTTTGTTTTCAATGCCTCCAACAACGAAGCCGAATACGAGGCCTTCACAGCTAGCCTAAGGATGGCGAATGAAATGAAGATTGACCATTTGATTGCATACATCGACTCTCAGTTAGTAGTAAATCAGGTTAACGAAGCTTACCAGGCTAAGGAAGAATGAATGAACAACTATCTTCAGCTCGTCAAAAAGGAGCTATAGAAGTTTGGAAGCGTCCAGGTTGAACGAGTTCCACGAACTCAGAGTGGAAATGCTGATGCACTAGCTCGGTTGGCAATAAGCAAAGGAATTGAAATGTTTGATAGCATACCAATAGGAAGAATTCATCTCCCCACCATTGAGGAATCCAGATGTGTTCATATGATGACCGACCTCAAACAAACGTGGATAGACGAGATCACTTCATATTTGCAGACAAGTACATGCCTGAAGGACCCCACCATGGCAAGAAAACTACAAATAAGGTCAGCAAGGTACACCTTAATCGATGATGTCTTGTATAAACGAGGATATTCTATACCTTTGCTCAGATACTTGAATGAAGAAGAAGCACTACGTGTCATGGAAGAAGTGCATGAAGGCCTATGTGGGAACCATGTTGGAGGACAATCATTAGTTTATAAAATCATACGTTAAGGATATTTTTGGCCAACCATGAAAAATGATGCATTGGAATTTACCAGAAAGTGCAACAAATGCCAGCTATTTTCTCCAAACGTCAAGCTCCCACCTGGAGAGCTGAACTATGTATTAGCGCTATGACCTTTCTCAAAATGGGGGTCAACCTAATTGGTCCCATGCCTACAGGAAAGGGAATACAAAGTTTGCAATTGTGGTAGTCGATTATTTCACCAAATGGGTTGAAGCTGAAACTTTGGCCAAAATAATCGAGCACAAGACCACTGAGTTCATATGGAAATCAATCGTGTGCAGATTTAGGATACCTCATTCCTTTGTAACATATAATGGAAAACAGTTCGAAAACACTTGCTTTGCGAACTTTTACAAGGAGCTTAGGATACGAAACATTTCTATACACCAAATCACCCTCAAGCCAATGGCCAAGTTGAAGCTATCAATAAGATCATCAAGCACATGTTGAAAACAAAACTTGATACTCTTAAGGGAGGATGGACAGATGAACTCCCCAATGTACTATGGTCTTATTGCACCACCGCTAGAAATAGTAACGGAGAAACTCCTTCTCCCTAGCCTTTAGAGTGGTCCCACTCGAGTTTGAAATCCATTCAGTCAGGACTTTAATATACCATGAGGATAGAAATGAAAAGCATTACAAGGGAAACTGGATTTAATAGAGGAAAAAAAGAACGCAGCTGAAATCAGAAATACAGTCTACAAAACATCGCCATGCATGGTACTACAATCAAAAGGTGAAGAAACAGAAATTTGAGGTTGGAGAACTTGTCCTAAGAAAGGTCTTTTTGGCTACGAGAGAGCTAAACATGGGATCTCTAGAACCTAACTGTGAGGGTCCATATAAAGTAAGTAAAGTATTGCTAAAAGGGGCCTATGAACTAGAAGACATGGGAGAAAGACCCTAATTACACTCCTGCAACGCAAAACACCTTAAGAAATATTATCAGTAGGTTGGTGTATTAGGTGGTTTTTTTATAAATAAGAAAGTACGTTTCTTAAATGACGATGTTCCTACAATGAATTATCGAAAGCCCTGCTCATGAAGCAGGTCGAACTAAGGTTGTAAGTGCTGTAAAACTTAGTCCAATTCCTACAAGGAATTACCAAAGCCATGCTCATGAAACAGGCCAAACTAAAGTTGTAAGTGCTGCAACACTTAGTGCAATTCCTATAAGGAATTACTAAAGCCCTGCTCATAAAGCATGTCAAACTAAGGTTGTAAGTGCTGCAACACTTAGTGCAATTCCTTCAAGGACCAAAGCTCTACTTATGAAGCAGGCCGAACTAAGGTTGTAAGTGATGCAACACTTAATACAATTCCTACAAGGAATTACCAAAAGCCTTGCTCATGAAGCAGACCAAACTAATGTTGTAAGTGTTACAACACTTAGTGCAATTCCTACAAGAAATTTCCAAAGCCCTTGCCCATGAAGCTGACTGAACCAAGGTTCATAGAGGTACTTAGTACCATAAAAACACTTGGGTTGAGCAAGTTAGTTCATAAAATTATCTTTTAAATGATTATTGAAACTAAGAAAGTTTAAAAGAAAAGACGAAGTCCAAATTTTTCATTAACAAAAGCAAAAACATTACAAGAAGTCTTTTCTAACAAAAAGGTAGGGGATCTAAGGAAATAACGTTCTCCTTGGGCTCAGCTGGAGGTTTTTGGGCCCCAGCCACCTTCAGCAGCTACTCCATCTCCTTTTCTTGCTCCTTCCGAGGTTCCTCCAAAAAGTTGATGTCCCACTCCGGCTGTTTCTAGTTTATGAATTTAATGATCGCCCTAATAGCCAAGACATATGCATTCTAAGCTATGGCGTCGAAATCTGGAGAAGCCCTCCATTCCTCCACATCATTTGAGACCTTCAACTTGGCTTCCTTCTTGATAGCCATTGCTTGAGCTACCGCTTCCTCAGCTCATTTTTTCTCATTCATAGTTCGAGCGTTTGCCTTCTCACCCCAGATTTGCTCAGCCTTATTATCATCCATTAGCTTGTGCTCCATAGTAAGGCTGGCATTAAGGTCTTCCCCCATCTTGCTGAGACGATCCTTATAATCCATTCTCTCTTCAGCAAAGGCCGTCCTCTCCACTTCTCGAGTATTTAACGAAATAAGAAAATTCTTATAAAAAAGCTTCTTAAAATGTTACCTTATCGGCCACTGAAGTCATCTAAAGAATAGCTCAGTGACAGTTAAGCTGAGCTAACACTACACTCTCTCCTACGGGCATCTTCGTCAGAAACTTCTGCTCCTTGTCATTCCAACTTCTTGTCATAAGAACAGTAGACTCTCTGAGAGGTAAGGCATCAACTGATTCCCTTGCCGGAGAAAGGGCTCGAAGGAAATTCAAAAATATCTCAGGTCAGCGCCCCACCAAGCCTTCAATATATGGGTAATAAATAATTTTTATTAATTTCTCAATTGACTAGGTCTACCTCCACTGCTAAAAATGCATGGGTCAAGAAAGTTTATCTTGACCGTATGGCAGTCACTGGTGCGTATGTACCACATTGATCTATTTTGTGGGCATCTGCATGCATTGTTCATTACACTGGTACATTTTTACACTTTGCATGTGTTTGTTTTTGTTTTTCTATCTTGCTTTGCTTTTAAATATTGTTGTCTGTTCTTTTTGTCGTGTGTGCTTGAAATTTTGTTTGGTTGGGTGAGCTTTTCATTTAAAAAGAATGTTTTTTTTTTGTGTTTGGTTTCTTTAGTTTGCTGTGTGGACTACTGCATCATGTATGTGAAATGTGCCAATGCATCTTGAGAATGAATATGCATTTATCTGATGAATAATTCGTATTCCATCACATGATTGGTGTTTTCTCTGGAGTATTTAGTATATGTTCAATCATGTATTCTTTACACAGTACACACTACGACCTTGTAAACAGGTCTTGACCGTATGTGTGAGACTTGGGATGGCTGTCACTTGTTGATAGGGTGACTCTGAACTTGAATTACATATTGAGTTAGACCTCTACTTATGTATATACCTTCCTATGAATTAAAANCTTAATGTTCTTCTTCGAGGCTATTTGACTCAAGTAATTAAGCCTACGGGATATCTCTATACCTGGTACCTATGATCAACCGACTTGGGTTAACCGGCCTAAAGCTTGCTCAATGAATTAGAACCTGCACTTAAGATGAAAAATATGATGAGCCATATAAAATACTGATTCAAAAACAAATGTATATTTAGGGGGAGAAAAAGAAATATTATGTATCATGCCGAACAAGCTTTTTGCATAGGTCCTAACGTGTTTAAAAGTTTGACTTTCATAAGTAGAGAATAGATCTATTGTCAGTGATTTTTGGCGTGTCCCTTCTCCCAAAATTAAGATTTGGAGTTTAGTTTACTTGGAATGAGTGACACATTACACACGTGAGTCACATATA
>CAIGRO010262571.1:0-22425 GCA_903798355.1 Fraxinus baroniana
TTGGGATGTACTTATACTATAAATATTTGATAATAGTAATTAGAAATGCATTTAGTTGTTATTTGTTTAAGTTAAATTTAACTTTTCAAAGTTATAAATAATTCATGTAACATTAAATTTGAATTCTATGTAAACATTTTTTGGTATAAATATGAATTTATCATTTTCTTCAATTCTTAGTTTACATTTCAAAAAAAAAAAATTGCTATAAATATGAAAAATTATATATTTTTATAATTTTATTTATACAATTATACGAGTTAAATCGATACAAACCTTGACCCGTGACCCATATGAACTCGACCCGGATGGGTCAACAGGCAAACTTGAGTTGTAGTCCAAAATTGTTGACCGACCCGTAACAAACCCGTAATTCGTAGAGGGTGGACTTTTTTTTTTTCCTCACACGGGCCATTACCGAACTTATATGTTGGCGGGCCTACTCGGCCCGGATCACTTGGATTGACACCTCTAGGGTACAATAAAAATATATTATTTACGGGATAAATTAGGATGGGTTGGACCTGGGCAGAGGTCCGGTCCAGCCCAGAAACTTTGACAGGCTAGACTAGACTGGGCCAGTCTGGCGGGCAACCGGGCCCAACAGAAATACATGTCATGGAGAACAATATTATTAGAATGGGAAATCACTACACAAATTCATTCTCCATTCAAATTTGCTAGCTGAACTACCACTCCTGTGTGCATGCATCATAAATTTAAACCAAAGAAGAGACTTCCAAGTTCAGCTTATATTTTGCTTAAACCGCGTCTAGAAAAAAAAGTCACAGCAAAAAATTAAAAAAGTCTTATACAAAGTCATTTTTGGTACACAGTATTGGACAGCACAAGACTAACCAAATTACGATAGACAAAATTTCCTAGCCTTTTTTCTTCCTTAATACTGTCCAATATTGTACAAGACCATCTTATCAAACAAGCCACAAAGGTACAGTTGAGCTTGACACAATTTATCAGCAGCATCCCTATAACACCAGTGCTTACCTTCTTTTAACTTTCAGCTACAAAATTACAACAATCTATATACACGAAGAAAACCAAAGATAACGATGTAGCATCCATCCTCCGGCCATCGATCCACTTATCATGTGGGACTGTACCGTAGGTGTTTCTCATAGAAGTTTATTAACTGCATGATAAAAGGAAGATAGTTTTGATAATATCATTCAAATTGAAGACTAAAAATCACAGAACACTTATTGCACAAGCTTATAACGAAGAAATCAAGAGATTGGAAGACTCACGAGTATCGGATTGTTGGCCTTCAAGAATTTGTTATCCACCATCACTTTAGTTCCATCAGACCTGTAGGCAGCCATGTTACTGATGCTAATAAACCCAAAAAAAAAAAAAGGATTTTTGAAACACACAGATTTATAATCAAAAGTGTGCATAAGTTCCATGAAAAAAAACCCCAAAAAGGAAAGGAACGACATGTTTCAAAATGTAGAAGTAAAACGTTTTAAAACGTTCAAAGAAGACAATCACATGGCTAATTCAAATAGTCACCACTATATTGTCAAAGAAACTGATCAATTCCCAACGACAGAAATTAAAGAAAAGACCTCTATTTCAGTATTTGTGTGTCCATGGCTATCAATTTCTGATTCCCCCATAAAACATCAAATTACTATAGTTTACTACAATAATAACTAATTAAGAACCTGTTTGATGTAGATTTTTTGAGAATAGATTTTGTGAAAAGTGATTTTTTAGGAGATTGTATGGTTAAAAAGTAGGAAAAATTTATGAACCGCGTACAAAATTATTTTATTGGGAGAATGTGGACTTGAAAATGAGTTTTAAAAAATCTCTATCAAATAGGGGTAAGCCTTTTCCTGAGAAATGATTATAGTGAACTTAAAACTATTCTCAGGCTTAAAATAATTATTAAAGGAATTAAGGACTACCAAGTTTTCTAAAAATTAACACTACAATATTGTACTAGCATGTTTGGTTACAAATTAACTTCTAAACTTGCTAGCAATAGAGAGGTTGTGAGATAGAGAGTAAACTAGCCAACACTAGAATTCACCCGTTTTCTAAGAAATGATATTAAGGAGTAAGCAATTAACATAGTTAAAATACCAAAAATTATGATATGTAGAACTCGAAACATTTTAAAATTTATACCTCTGAATTCAAAACTCCTAAATCATAAAGATACAAAATTTATGGTAACTATAACGTTCTATGATCAAATCTAAGCGAAACACTCAACGTGGTAAATAATCACCACACCACGTGTGCAAACATGTCGTCAGGTTCATCCATGCCAATCACTTCACAAGATCGGGAAACAAAATCTCTCTTCATAATTATTTTAAACCTTATTATAACTTGTGCAACAATTTAAGATTTTGTTGCAGAAAGAGACGCAGACATAAGAAATATCTAACATCCATTAGAAATAATGAGAGATTTTCTGTTCATGTAGAAGATTCATTCTCCCAATAAAGAAGAATCAAATGGGGAAAAAAATAACTGTTAGGCTAAATCAGCTACTCCAAGGATGCATTTAACTGAGAAAAATGAAGAAAATTGGGTTCAGAGAGAAAGAGAGATGTGCTTTCTCTTTCACTCTCGAGCATTTTACCAGGCCTAGAGTAGAAGTTGAGTGCTACCAATGAGCTTTGAATGGGATTAAACGTGATCACGCTTTCTCTTCTATGGTTTCCCTCTTCACCAAGTCAATTCTATGGGCATTCAGCACAATCTCTGTAATTGCTTTGAGCCTTTGACCTTCCAATCAACTTTACTAAAGCCTATAGGCATATTTCTATGCATACCTTTCTATTGTTGGCAAGCATAACTTCAAAGCATGTTTGGGAAGTGTGTATAGAAATTAGTGATAAATAAACAGACAGTACTTGTGGGTCTCTCGAAATATGTGAATAAAAAGAGGCCAAAGTGATTATTAGCCGTTTATAAACACAAGCCAAACACAAGCTTAATGTTGTCCCAATCTATATTCAAGTATTTATTTAACATCAAATGAATTTGTCCAACTTCCGAGAAGATTACAAGGACAACAATCACTCTACCCTCACTTTGCAACATGCCAAGTCCAAATTTGAGCATTCTCTATGAAAGGGAGCATCGCGTGATAAAGGTACTAACAAGTTCCACTTGGGTTTACCAACATATGACATATCCAACTCTCGAGTTCATAAATGTGCGCAGAACATAGGAGGATATGTAGCAAAATAATGATTGACAAAACGAAAAAAGGCAACAAAAGAACGATCATTTGACCGTGTAAAGTTCAAAAGACGGTATTGGTATATTGGAACTTGTACTACTAGTGAAATCCTATAAAATACACTCATACAGCGGTGGTAAGTCAGCATTAGACACTCCAGAACACATGGTGTGTCCTATTTTTTATAAATTCATTGAATTTTTGATACTCAAAGGACACTTCTAGATAAGCCTTGAGCACATGGTCATTCGAGTCATGTAACGTGGCCATAGATTTCTTATATTCTTTATAGTTCTAATTCGTGAGGAATAAGTGACACATTAAGGATTCGAATGTAAAGTTTGGAGTGGAATTTAAACATTAAAACATTAGTGTAAAATATTCAAAATAATGTCAGAAAAATTCAACGAACTTCATGTTGAATTTATTTATATACACTACGTGTATTTTTCTTTATGTGGCAGATTAATAAATGTAGTTTAAACCAAAGTATCTTAATACAATAAATAACACTCCATTTATTTGAATATTTTAAGCGCATAAACCAAAGCTAAAAAATATTAAATTATTAAAAAATAGAAAAGTATAACAATTACAATATACTATATAAATGTATAGTTTCAAAGAATTTAAATTGGCATGTTCTTGATGCGTCCGCGCTCAACCCTTTAGAAAAGGCAAGTGTCGGTGTGTATAGTGTGGACTGGTCTCTGTGGCTTGTTAGATTCCAAGATAGGTAACAATTTATGACAACCAGACAAAAGAAAAAAAAAAGAAAAAGAAAAAAAGAAATCAAAGTTCTCTTTACCTAAATTAACTTCAAGAGAATAAATCATATGGTAGAAAGCAAACATTAAAGACACCATATGACATAAAGCAATCCCAAATGACCTGACCTACATTATCAAGATCACCTATAACTTAAGCAAAACGTAATGTCAGTTTGTTTTTGACCAAAATAGGAGCTATTCATATTCCATGTATGTAAAGGCATCAAACGAATCATAGAGTGCTGAAAACTACTGCTTACTTTTTGGCATGCTCATAGAAACAGTCACACTGTCATAAAATTCAACCATGCATAAATGAAGTGAGAGAATTAAGATACAAACCTCAGAGCCTCAAAGGTTAATGAGATTTCTTCACCATTGTTTGATGTGGAACTGCTATAGCTAATAGGCTTAACAATCTGAGTAATGTTGCAATTTTCTTTGGAGTTGTCAAATTTATTCTTGAAATCCCGATCATTCACCATAAAAGCACGAGTTTGCAAATCATTCTGTTCTGCCATACTACAAGCAGAAATTGCATTTTGTGTACCGTCCCCGCTGCGTAATGCTGATTCTTGCTTGAACCTCTTAACTGGAAAAGATTTCCTCTTTTTAGCTCCAGTGCAGCGGCCAGATTGAACTGGATCCCCACCATCAGGCTTGGGCAAGCCATTTGCAAGGACATCTCCTCCAGTAACTAAGCCTTCTTGTGAATGATGTACACCAAACTTATTTGCGTTCTCTTCACTGACCATAATTGATTCCTTCAGTTCACAAAGCTTCAGATCCAATTCATTTTGCTCTTTACTTTCTCCCCTCATAGGGGACACCATTTTCATACCATGCTCGTTTAGTTTCTTGCATATCTCAAAGCCATTCACACCGCTGACATCAGTTTTCCCTTTGCAATTCATAACATTTAAGTTATTTAGCTGAGGATAGTTCATAGGGCCCTCTGCAATTCCAACCCGATGAGAAGGCACATTATATGTAGCAGCTACAGACGGTCGCTGCTGCTGTTTTTTCTTCACCTGAGCATGAGTGATACCGTGTTTGCGCTTTCGCCCACGTGCCGACCTACTTTTACCTGTTATCAAACTTCAAAATATAAAAAAAAAAAAATAGAAACGGGTCAAAACTAAGAATCTGTGAATTACATAAACATCATCCTAATTATTCCACATGCGTATCTATTACAAACTAGGGAACTAAATGCCATCAAAATAGGGGAAAAAAAAAACCCACCTTTCTTCAAAAGCATCAATCACATCGGAGCATTGCAATAGATTCTTTACAGGCTCCCATGTGTTCTCAGCTTCGGGCCAGCCTCGCCTTTCCAAAACAACCCATTACATTGATTAACACAAAAATTCCCAAAACACGTGAATTCATATACATATGTGAAGAATGTATCTAAACCACTCACCATTTTATGAGGTACTGCACTTGGCCCTTCAATTTTCGCATTCCAGAAAAACCCCCAAATCATCAAGCAGACACAAAATCAGCTAAAAAGGGAAGAAATTCACTAAACCTACCAGTACTAAAACCTCCATTTCATTTCTTTTAGAACCTCTCTCATAAACAGAAAATTAACAAACAAAAGATAATCTGGAAAATTTTTCCATCTTCTGTAAACCCATAAAAAAGGGAGAAATGACGGACCTTTCGGACTCGCTTTCTGCGTACGGCCTCGATCTCATAGTACCCATCGGCAAGCTTCAAGCGGTCGGCCTCAGCCCCCGCCTCAGGCTCTTCGATTTGCAGGTTGTCGAAGTGATCATAGTCTTTTTCAGTCTCGGAGTCTTCATCTTCATCTTCGTCTCCATCATTTTCTTCTTCCAATGTCCACTCTGTGTCTTCAAAATGCTCAGTTTCCTCTGGTTGCACCTCCTCCGCACCTCCTACACCATCGTCACCGTTCACGGTGGCGGTATGGTTAGAGGGTGATGGTAGATGAGGTTGTACGGACTCCGTACTGAGTTTCTTTTTCCCTCCTTTCATTCTCCCTCTCTCTACCTACTAGTTTTTCGATTCTTTCTTGTTTTTGCAGAGTGCACACCAAGTCCTTAGACACTATTTCTTTGTTAGGACAGATCCTCGGAAGGGGTGAATTCTTGTTGTTTACTGTGTTTTCTATGGGAATTGAAAGGCCGTGTTTGACAAAATTCTAGCAGAAATCCACCCCACAGGCTACGGCAATTCGGCATAGTAATTCATTCTATTTCTTTTTTGAGAATTATATATTTACGATTTAACTTGTTAGCTTTTTTGTAGCGATTATCAATTGAATTGTTTAAGGATTTAAGGACGACTAGACATTGTCATTTCTTGACATCAAATTTTGCATCACTGAATTTTTCTCTTCTATATGTCTACGTGCTTATGAAGTTCTTGCAAAATGGATTGTGTTCTCGTTTAATAATTTTTCATATTTTGTACTCTCGATGAGGAAGTATCTTTCGGGAATTAAAATATAGTGTCGAAAAAAAAAAAAATGTGTTGCGAATTTAATTTCCTTCGCGAAATCTAGTAAAAGGTTTACGGCAAATCACCTTATTTTTCATAACTAGGTTCATTTGTATCCAATACCATCAAAGAATTTAAATTCTTCTACTTCAAGTCATCCTCCTCCCTTTAATGTAGTCGAGTCACCGCTCTCTTTTGTAGTCTAGTCACTACCTCTGATGTTGTTGTATCGGTCCTTTCTTTTTACATTCTTTTTCTTAGACTGGTGGGCGAAACGTGCGTTGCACGTTAGTGATTAGACGATTACTATATTTTGGAATTATATTTTGGAATTGACGTTGGCGGATGAGTTGTTCATATGATAAAACAGTTAATTTTCCTTGAACTTTCATATCTTGAAATCAAAATTTCTGCCTAGGATTGATTTGTTAATATGATGGTTTTATGGCATTGTCATAGCAAATCGACCTTGTCTACTGTGAGCATGGAAAAAAATCTACTATAATTGTATACAAGGTAATGTTTGTATAATTGTATGAATTGATTCTTTTATCAATTAATCTCTCTTACAATCGAATGTTATAATATATGTATGTTATAGTGGTAAAAACTGTGATATAGATTAAATAAATTTTATGGTGTTTTAACTCTTTCAGTTCAGATTATATCATTATAGATTTCAACTGATATTAAAATTCTTAAAAACTGTGACGAAACACCAAATATAACAATTTGAATACCAATCTCCAAATGACATAAATCTATAATGATGTTTTATTAAAGAACTAAGATCCATGGAGGATGAACCACCACCAATCACAAGAAATTGAAAACAAATTTCCAGTTCAATGATATAATTCATAAGCGATAGAACACCGTTCAACGCGAAATGCTCATTGATCTTTCCAATGCAAAACAACACTACATCGTTCAATTCACCAAATGTTTTGGTTAATGAGTAATCCACAAAAAACTTAACATTCACTAAGAAAGCAAACAAGCAACAGCAAATGTAACATTTAGTAGGCAACAATGATAACAAATATACTAATCAAAGAGAGAGAATCCCATGTCATTGTCACTTTCCTGTTTCTCTTCCATCTTCTCCTCAGCAACAGGTGCTTCAGCTGCTGCACCAACAGCAGAAGTAGTTGCAGCTGTAGGTCCACCTCCTCCAATGAATGCACCACCACCACCAATAATCACCTGTGCCGTTGCAACATAAGCATCCCTAGGAGGAACCTAACAAAAGAGTTATAAAAAATTGGACTATTACACAAAGATTTTCACATTGGGAAATAACAAGAATTCGGGGTTTAATGACACAACTGAACACACGTTGAACACGGGAAAGAACACATTGAAAACAACTATAGAATTTTGGGAACCTCATTTTGTGAATCATGTTGTCAAATAGAGCCGCATACCGTGTAACAATTTTTGGCTTGACTGATGCTTTGTTTCTTATTGTTCCTTTTCCCATATAAAGAAAAGCAACACAGTTTTGTATTAGTTGCAGACAATAGCAAGACATAATCTGGTAAAAATAAAAAAAGAACCTCACATTACACTTAGAAAATACCTTAAATTTCATCAAATATTTCTCTCTCAGTAAACATTAGCATATATACCAAGAGAATCACCATCCTTAATGTACAGTCAAGTGTTTCACATATAATATCGAGCTATATAAAAAGGTTTTTATGACTTTCCATTCTCTTGCAACTTCAGGCTCATGTAACAAACAATACGGCTTGTGCGTGTTTAATAGGCGATGTTAGGAATGACTTGACACTATAGTTAACAAGTCCGAATTTCTTTTTTTTTTTCAATAATATTGTCTAGTGTTATGCAATCTTCATTACCAAAAGTACCATATAAGAAAGCAGAGTTCCTAATAATTGAGTTCATAACAAATATGGAAGAGTGATCTACCTATGTCCAATCATAAACCGAACAACAATACCCTTCTCTTGCTCCAATCTCCGAAGTTGTTCCCTTGTCGAAATTAGTCAAGCTGTTTACTTACATTTCTTTTAAGTAAGGAAAAAAATCTATTTTAATAGGGATGACGACTGAGGATCACCTTAAGGCATCCAAGTTTCTCTAACAGAATCACGCCTCTTCCTACTACTGAAAGTCGTATTTATACCAATTACCATAAATGCCTTATTTTTGGAGACCCCTCGTTAGAATTTACAGGCGGCCTGTCAGTCCTTCCTTTCTCCTGAACACCCCTAGTGGCTGCTAACTCCAACTGCTTTCTATCCACACCCAGAAACAAACTTTCAAATTTTGAATCATTTTAACATTTTTAATGAAATTTTCACAGCTTTTTAGTAAAGAAATCAAACCTTTTTCTTGGTAGTGCAATCCTCAGACACGATCTGCAGCTCCTTTAAATCTCAGCAAAGCTACAGCTACATACATACACACATATACACGAACAGATAATCAACTGAATTTAAACTGAAAAAGAAAGCTATGTTTTTATTTTCAACTTCTTTTGATCTAATTGAATAGAAAAAGCTTATACCTTCATCATTGAGATACCAGTGCTTTATACGCCCCAACTGTTGTACATCTTCTTCAGGGTGTTGAGTATTATCTGCAATTAAAAAGCAATGTAGATATGATTTTTGTTTAAGCTCATTAGTAGAGAACTTCTTTCAACAGTTGGCAAGCTAGACTCATACTTTCATCAATTGTGGTGTTATATTTATAAATCTGTTTGTTGTCTATCATTTGCTTCATTTGCACTCCTTATTATCCCTGTCATTATCTGTTTTGGAAAGAAGTGAAGGGAAAAAAAATCTAAAGGTGATTTTATACCCTGCAGAATAATTATCCGTTTCTTCCAAATCGAAAGTCCCAGAGCAACTGACTAATGAAATGGTACAAACCAAAAGAAAAGAACCTCAGCAAAAATATGGAAGGATGGTAACTTGATTTGATGCTTATGACCTATCACATAAAAGATTCGGGTGAAAGTAAGATGCTTCTTGTCCAAGTTATTCGTCTTTATGTGGGGGAAGTATGGGACTTAGATGCAATACTAAAGTCTAAAAGGGCTACTCTTTTTGTCACTCATATGTGATGGACGGTATAATTGCTCATTCTTGTTGACGGAAAACTGAAGCATGGAACTATGGAAGAATATATCACTATGTATACATTTAAGAATATTTATAACTTCATCAGGCAGATAACAAGAAGGCATCCAACGAACAAATTACAGAAAAATATAAGATGGTTTTTAATTGTTTCACTCTCTAAAATCAGTAGATTGATTCACATAGTAAAAGCATTAGCCGTTAATTTGTTAGAGAGTGATTAACTCGGCTTAAAAGTTGAAGCCTTGAAGGGTTTGGTAGTTATCATCCACCTTGTTAGTTCTTATCCCACCTCCTCCTTTATACTTCTCTTCAAGTCTTCAAAAATATAATATTTCTTAATATATATTAAGCTTTCATGGCTATATAAAGATGACTGTTACAAAGTATTTATCACCAAATACAAGCTGCAGTATTTTATGCAAGAATGACGATTCCCAGTGGATAATGCAGAATAAGGTGACTACATCATGATCAATTTAGCGCACATAATTCACAACAATAACATGTCTGCATTCATGCCAATGCATTCAAACAGCAATATATATCAGTACCTGTAAAATTGAAATCATAATTTCATAGAAATAATACCCTTTTCGACTCCAAAAACAAGGAAAGGGCTGATGAGCCATCATTCAGTGATTCTCTTATCGACTCCAACTGTTCTTCGAGACTGTAATAATACAAAGTCATGATCAGGAACCAAAAGAATCATTGTTGGTTAACTACACCTTCTGTTCTCGCAAAATTTACTTATGTACGGACATGTTTGTCGTCAAATGATACTATTACAAAGTTTGAGAAGTTTCCAACAGCGTGAAATAAAAAATTAGCTTTTGCAAATTATGTACTACAAAAACAAGAATCTTATCAGATTTTTAATATTGAATTATACAACATCCTGCATGGTGCATCATTTAGCAGTAGAATGACATTTTTGAGACTATTATTATACTTGATTTTAAAGCATGAACTTGGAAATGTCAAACAACTCCCAACCATGGGAGAAAAAGAATTATGTTACAATCCTTCCTATCTAATGTGAGAATTGGACTCATACTATGGCAATAATAATCATTTGATGGTATATATTTAAGCCCCTGTTTGATCCACATTATTTTTTTCATTCTTAATCTTCTACTCATTTTCAACCACACATTCTTCAATATAATAATATTTTCCATCACATCAATAACATTTTCTTCTTTTTCAACCACATATTCCTCATCACATCACTTCAAAAAAATGTATTCTCTCATTTTAATATGCACCAAACACACTCTAAGACAGAGATCACATATTTAGCATGAAATACTGCTTCTACAAGTCTGATTGACGGGATAGTACAATAACATAAATTGTTAAAGTTGAATCAGAGAGCGTATAACTTCAGACTGCAATACATGGTCTCTGTCAGAACTATCTCCAAATAGACAAAGGCTAAGAAGAAGATGCTATGGCTAAAGGGGAAAAAAAAAAAAAAAACATAAATCGTACCTTCCAGCATTGAAGAAATCTTTAAGTTCTCGATGAAAGATCTTGAATTGTTCAACAAATGCTTCACTATATTCTCCGGGATTCTTGGTGATTCTAGCAAGCATTGATTCTGTGGCAACCAAGTCTTCAGGGCCAGCATTTCGATGAAGCTTGTTTTGTATTGTATGCTTGATTTCTTGCTGTATTGTCAGTATTACTACCTTAAGTCCTCAATCTTTTACCCAAAAGAAGAAAAAGACAGTAA
The DNA here is from genome assembly GCA_903798355.1 of Fraxinus baroniana. Classification (NCBI taxonomy): domain Eukaryota; kingdom Viridiplantae; phylum Streptophyta; class Magnoliopsida; order Lamiales; family Oleaceae; genus Fraxinus; species Fraxinus baroniana. The sequence goes on from CAIGRO010262571.1 coordinate 11,317, forward strand.
AATAAATACAAGACCCTTTTTCTAATGATAACCTTCAGATCATGAGGGATATCATTCCTATGAGCAATATCCCTAATTCGCGTTAGAGGAACAGATGCAGTGAATTCTGCCTTAAAAGATGGCAAACAAGGATGAATCTTACGGATGACAAGTGTTTCCTGCATATTACAAGACACAGAACCTTTCATGAGGGGATAAGAACAAAGGATACTTGAGCAGAACCAGAAAAGAATAAGTGAAATGAATTAATTTGATAGTTTGTTGCAATTAAAATACGATCAAAAAGTCATTTGGCGTTTAGTTAATAAAACAATGTAAACAATCAGCTAGTTTCGGACATGAACAGAACACGACAAAGAATCTTGTTATTTCAATACATCGGTTTTCTGTGAAAAGGATTAGTTTGATTTAGTATGTATTTGAAGCAATTTCTGTGCTTCTAAATATTGCTTAGAACAGGATGTGTAACACCATGACATCGAATTTACTCTTCAAAACCTCTCTACATCGTGAGTATGCGATTTTCCACAATAATCTCAAACTATGAGGTCTTGAAGTTGTTAAGTCATGAAAACACATGTTCAACAAATTGTCTTTGAAGTATTGCTCTTAAGTACTTATTCCAAAAAGAATGTCCCCTTAGTTCAATTTCAGTTTGTGTCATCTTACTTCCCCAATCAATAACTCCCACCCAATAGAAAAAGTGGAAAATAAACTCGGGCACATCATTAATTGCTAAGTTATTACTGTGCTTCAACCGTTCTTCCTGCACTCAGTGCTACAAATCATCAATAAATCAAGTTGAGGTTTAGAATGCACCAGCTCCCCGTGCAGCACTTGTGCCTAATCATTGTCATTCATAACTTCGTTTCAATTTTCTAACAAGCTCTGTATTTTCATTCCACCGGTTTCTATCCAAACATCAATTGATTTCTTAAAAATGTTTGACATTCACGTGTTCGTCGAATCACCTCATTTAAAGTTTTAAGCTGTTACAAAGCCACTGTGTCACCCATGGCTACTAAGCCCCTGTTTGATGCCTGTTATTTCCAAAAAAAAAAAAAAAATGATTAAAAAGTAGCAAAAAATTTTAGATTTACAAGTAGAATATTTAATTGTGTAAAAGTGTGGTTGACCACCTCTTCAAGTGGTGCTTGTTGTTGCATCACGAGCCGTTGTGCTAGGTGCTGAAGCATGAGTATTTTGTATCCAACTAGTTTTTCACATTTTTTCTCCTCTGTGTTTTATTTAAGACCTGAACTCGTGACTTTGCCACTTTAGTGCCATGTTGAATCATCTTGTCTAAAAGCTTAGGCTATTAGAAAGGGAAAATATATTTGTTTACATTTCAAATTCAACATGTTTCAATTTGAGACACATAAAATTTCTTTCACAAAGACCTGTTATGCTAATTTAAAATTGTCATTTTAACCTTGTGTCAGAGTGTCATCGATAAAAGTGTGATCTTTTAGGTTCCATATGTGTAAGATGATGGGAATGGAAACAAAAAATATCGGTGTAATGACGTATAATTATTGAAAAGTAAGCTAGAATACAATATTGATCCAACTTGATGAAATAAAAAAAGTAACAATAAAAGGAACTTCCAAACAAACAAGATTTGTTCCCCCCCCCCCCCCCCCCCAACNCCCCCCCCCCCCCCCCCACCCAACCAAAAAAAATTATGAAAATCCAGACACACTTACAAAAAAAGAAGAATCCAAAGTGTATAATCGTATTTTTTCAACATTTACTAATAAATTCATGTTCCATGGACCATTGCTAACTTTAAATCATCAAAACAAATTACAAGGAAACTACAATCCTGTTTTGTTATGATTGTTTATAATGATCAGTAGTAAAGTACCTGAGGTGAAGCATCTTGTCTGCAGGAAATTCGTTCCAATTCACGAAATATTTGCCTGGAAATCTCAGCATGTCTATTTGGTCGATGATGCCCCCCATCTTCAAAGCAAGGAATTTGCCCTGTGTTAATCCACTGCATAGAATCTGATATAATAAGGGCACAAATTAATCTATTCAAAATAGCTATTTAAGGGAATATTATAATACCTTCAGATATATAGCCGAATATGTAAGAGCCTCCAAACGGTTTTCACTCTCAACACTTTCAAGCACTAGCTCCCGCACAACTTCAAGCTTCATGCATAAACAAATCCAGAATAGGTGTTAGATTTTTTTTTTTTTTTTTTTTTTATAACCGTGGATGTCCGGGCTAGCTTGCGCACACCTCGACTAATCCCACGGGGCAGAATAGGTGTTAGTTGAAAACATAATGCCGATCTTGAAACATATTGGGTGACATCTTAGATGTGCATACTTCAGAAAATTGGAACAGGAAAGGTTATCAGGGTGAAGATTCAGTTGAACAATTTCATACTATATCAAGAAGAGCAAGAAGTTCTATTATTCAATAAAGTAGTATTCCCTCCATTCCATCACATATTTCTTTTTCGGATGTCTCAAACTGATTATCATTCTACACAATAGAAAGTTATTCATTTTCTCTTTCCTACACCACCATTCTGTCAAATTTGAAAGTTTACAGATACTTCCAAATTGACAGCCCCTAAATTACAACTGATACTAATTTTTCAAAAAGAAATATAAATCAGCCAGGTTTTAATTTTTTTACTTTCTATCTTCTAAAAGATGCAGCTTGGCGGAATTTTACATTTACATTGGGCAGAGTACAACTTCACTAAAAATTTTAAGGTAAATGAAGAGATTCAAACAATGGCTTGGGATGATTTTTAAAATTTTTATAATCTTGTTTACAAATCTTATTATGTAAAATAGAGCTTATCTGCTGGTCAAGACAGCTATGTAAAATTGTTAACACATTTTCTCATTTTGCACAGGGTGAAAGCCTCAGTGTTTTTCTTTTCCTGAACGGGGATGGGGGACATCATAGTGAAAACAACAAAGGTGCAAATGAAGAAAACAAAGATGTGAAGGTTAGAAAAAAAGGGAAAATGCCGAAACAACAATTATAATAAGTTAGTGCATAAAGCGGAGGTAAAAATGTTCAACCAGGATGTGTAAAAATTGACCAGATATTACCTCTCTACGGAAATGAGGCAAAATTCCAATCAAGTTATACGATACAAACATTAAGTAAATTCGATAACTCTAAGGTGAACAGGCACAAAGCTATAGTCGTAGTATGAAATTTAAATATCCAAGCTTAATTAGGATCAGCAATTTAACAACGAAGGGACATCATATTGGGCTGTTATCTCTAAAACAAAGACAAACAAGTTTTTTTGAAGGATTTAAACACAAAAAATGAGAAAAAATGATTTTTTTCTACACATTAGCTATGAAACAAAAGGCGTTATTGTATTTGTCCTAGTTAAAATTTTGAAGAACTACACTCCTTTGTAATAGGCAGCTGGGGATATCATAACCTTTGGGTCATGCAGCAAAAGTAAAACAATCCAGATCATATATTCTGACCCTTCTAAAACCTTTATTCCTTTTCCAAGTTATTATATAATTGATTCAAAAAGCATTTTAACTTCAAGACCTTGTGAAGGCTTAATAAATCGGATACCATCAATTTTGACATTAGCATTGAAACAAGAGGATGAAAGATATGTTTTTGAAAGTAAGTATTCAACAATCAAGAAGGAATTGCATCTCTGACAAAAGGAATTCAAAATTAGAGAGCTGAAGTGAAGGAGATTTATTAACTTTAAAAATTCAACAAACATCAAATCATCAACTATGAATTAAATCTTAACTCTGTCCAATTCTTGCATATATATTAACTTTATAGTGATAACATATTGCATGAAAAAATAAAAAATAATAAAAAGTTCATCTTAATAGACCAATGAAATAAGACATTTAGCCCTTGTTTGACCACTATTATCTAAAAACTCATTTTTCCCAAATTCATCTTCAACCACAAAATCCCTCAATAAAATATTTTGCACGCAAACCCAAAATTTTCTTAAATTTTAACCACGGAAAAATTCACTATTACAAAGATCATTTGCAACAAAAAAATGGGGCTCAATCGTAGGCTTATAACACATGGTCAATTGTGATGTCTTTCTTCTTCTTTTAAAACAATAAAATAAGAAATTTCACGGGCCAGAGTTTTGGTGAAATAGCATGTCACCTGGCTTTTTGTTAAAAAAAAAAATAAAAAAATGCAAATAGAACTGTTGGAATTTGTAATTCTACGTTCGAGTAAAAAATTCAGTACCTTACGCCACCAGTTTCGAGCACTCTGATCACCTTCCACTAACTTCAGAGCAAGCCCTTCAAGACCTAAAGTAACCCAACCACTTTTTTTTTGTGCATCCAGTTGATCCTTCGAGCGAACAAATGAAACATCATTCCCTTGCCATTGCCCCACGAAAGCACTTCTTGTTACTGCCTCGTTTGATGCTGAAGTAACGTTCCCATTTTCACTTTCTTCTGATTCCACTTGCTCTTCCAAAGGCAATATTTCCACAGGCTCATTAGTCGTGTTCCACTTACAGACCATATTAAAACTGCCCCCGTGAGGTAACTTCAAAATGCGATTATCACCACTTTCCCATATTAAGTTCTTCTTGCCCTTCCCTACTATCACAAATTTATACTCAATAAGCTCTTTGTTGGTTTTCAATTCTAAATCACAAACCCATCCGTTTTCTGTCCAATTCATCATCACTTCCTTCTTCCATGACCCCAGCTCTTTTACAGACCCCAAAATTGCGACATGCTCTCCATATTCAACTTGGTGATCTAGCATAACTTTAAGCTTCACCTTATTACCATCCGATTCTTTTGACTGCTTTTTATTTCTCTTTTCTTTCTTTGCTTCCTCTTCCCTAACACCCGAAAAATATTTTAAAAGAATATCGTCATCCTCTGAAATATAATCTTGATGCCAGAAATATATAGCAAATACAATGGCAAGGTACAGTCTTTACAACAACCTAGTATTTTTCATTTGTTTGTAGAAACAATTACACCTTCCATGTTAATATTTCTTTTCTTTCGTTCCAAAGTTTTATCATTTCGATGTAACGACATTGATATCTACATATAATTCAAGAACGAGAAAAAAATGAAAACAGTAATATACCTGGTGTCAACAGATGAAACAGCAGAGACAATCATTCTAGGAGGCCCCCTAACTACAGGGAAAAATCCAGTGTTTCTATGGGTTGAAGAGATTGTTGATTTTTGGTTAAGAAATTTAAAAGGTCTTATACCATAATTTTGTGGGTATCTACTCTTTGCGGCAGTAACAGCATTACAGTGTAAAAAACTTGGGGAATCCATCAGAAACTAGAAAATTTCTGTGGAAAAGAGTAACGAAACTAGTAAGATAAAGATACTTGTGAATAAGAGGAAATTTCAATAGTTTTGGAAGTTTGTACAGATTCCCATGAGCGATCTTGCAAGATTCAGGAATGGATATTATATGTTTTGCAGTGCAGAAGTGTGAATTCAGCTGGATTTTTTAATCCGAATTATATCGTTTCTAGAGGGGACGGGAAGGGAGGGGTGTATAATTTTCATTGATCCACGAAATTATCTGCAAAGGGATACAATTTATAGCATAAAAAATTATTCTTTTATCTTTTGATTGACAAAAATGTTTAAAAAGGAAAAATAATATAATATTCTGAACTTGTAATTAAATCCAAGCCTGTATTCGTTTAATAGATGGAGTGAGAATCGTTCTATAACTTTCATTTAATTTATATTCAAGTGACAATTCATTCTCATCAATCATGTCTTTCTTGTATAACTCGCTAAAAATATTCCACAAGTTTGATATTATTATGTACATTTCAAGCTAATCAATTACAAAATAGAAATCCTTGATCAGCAATCTTGAACCTCATTTCCTCGAATTTTTTATACCTAACCTCCATGAGCAATATTTTGTGCATCGGCTGATAGTGATCTAGGTAAGATAAGATCCATTGAATAACTTTCTATGGCACAATCATTTTCAAATTTAGATTGAAAATAACATCATATTTAGAGCAAACCATAAGACTTCTTCCAAATATCGAAGTGTATACATTATTCCTATTCTTATAATGTAAAGAAAAATAGAAGTGGGGGAGTAAATAGACAACACATTAACACGTTAAAAAATATTTTGAATAGAAACTCAAATGTTACACATTATAGTTAAACAACTTATTTGTACTATATTGCTAGGTCACTCGATGGTAAGAAAAAAACACGCATGATAGGATGCATCATCTTGTGAGACAATGTGTGAAAATAACTTCCACAATCTTGTTAAATTGTAATATGTACAAGCCAAAATTTATGAAATCCCACCAAATATGAATGTAAGCATGACAGAATGCATTATACTGCAACGCATGCAAGGACAAGCAGTGAAAAAGTTATAGAGTTTCAAAGACAGAAATTGATTTTGGGCGAAATTGCACAGATAGAGTACTTGAGCATGAGTGGCATTATTTGAACAACGGTGGTTCTTAGAGAGGAGTGATTTGTGGTTTACTATTTTTTACTTACACAAAAGCAAGGCACTAATTGTACTCACTATGTTTCTGACTTGATTTTTAATTTTTTTTACTGTCTACATTCTCTTTAAAGAATCTTATACTAGTCCTCATGTTGATTCCTCCCTACATGAATGAAGTACGAAAGAGAGAGAACAAAAAGAAGATATTGTGAAAATAATTCACCTCCTCTTCTCCGTCCATTCATTCAAACCCTGCTTCAAACGTACATAAAACGCTTGGTACTGTCTTTCAGGAGTGTTCTTTCCGCCTTCAAATTTCTCTCATTGTCTATAAATTGAGCAACATATATGAATTAGATTTGGTCGATTGAATCATGTTATGTGAAAGTTGTTTTAAAATTTTATTCAATGTTTTGAGATTAACTTTTTTCCTTCTTTTTTGAGGCGCTCTCATTTTCAATATACTTTGTAAAATGTTACAACGAATAAAATCATCTCCAATTCAACAAACTTCTAGGATCCTGCACACGTTCAAGTTCAAGTTTCATTGTTTCTTTTTTTTTTTTTTTTTCCATCGTTTTACATTAATGACAATATTGCATTTAAGTTTGGGAGTAATTACGTTTGTGCTAGTAAATGAGCCTATTTTTTTTTATTGTGTTTGCAAAGTTTGAAAAAGAATACTAGAGCTCCAGTTATATTCTTCGTATTTTAGTTCCAACTGTTTTTGCTATCTTCTTACCTATGAAACTATTTATGCTCACTTGATCATGCTTTTAAGTGCTTATAAATTATAGAATGTAGAGATAATAAGCGATATTGACTTGTGTATCCTACACAATGTTAGGATAAATTATAAAACTTGTTGCGCTTCTTTTCTTTTCTGTTTTTTGTAATCGAAGCTTCATCATAGTTAGAGATCGAAATTAATGCTTTATCATAATTGGAGGATGAAATTTATGCTTTAGCCTAGTTGTAGGATGAAATTGATGCTATATCATAGTTAGAGGACGAATTTGATGCAGTATTATAGTTGGAGGATGAAATAGATGTTTCTACATAGTTCGAGGACGAAGCTGTGCTTTGTAATAGTTTGAGGATAAATTCGTTACTGCTTCATATTTTGAGGACGAGATTAATGCTTTTATATTATTTATTGACGACTTGACGTTTCTACATAGTTGGAGGACTAAATTAATTCTTTATTATAAATCTGAGGACTAATTTGAGTCTTCTACATAGTTGGAGGATTATATTGATGCTTCACATAGTTGGGGGAAATTCGGCCACCTCCTCCCACCCATTCTCCATCTCTCTAGTCTCTTCTCTTACAACAAATCCTTTTCCCCGCAGTCAGGGTGTTGCCCATATATACCTGGCCTGCTCTGTACTTGAGCCAAGGATCCTCAGTTACCGTGTTCTCTTGCAGTAATAGCAATGGCAACTTCTGCCTTCTCTATCTGCTCTTCACTTAAACCCACCAAGTTTCTTGATTTGCAACAGGGCCGTTCCCATTTCCTTAATCCCATTAAACCCGTTACAAAAAGAGGATTTTCTTCTTTTCCATTCTTGAATTCATATAGTATTACTAATAAAAATTGTTTTTATAATGAAGATCCAATTTTTATCGACAGTTGGTTTACGAATAGGAGGCGTTCTCTTTTCATAACTTCAGTTTCACCCCAGCAAGTATTCCCTCTCTCCATCTCTAATGAATTTCCGTTGGACCGTTTGCATATGATTTTTACGTTTTTGTTCGTTTTTTCTTTAATTATTGAATTATGCTGTGAATCACTACTAAGGATTAGCTCGAAAAGACAGATTAGAAGTAGGGAAGGGTACAGTGAAATGCAGCTCAATGTTCTAATTATTAGTATTATTTTTCAGTACAATGCATCTAAACTCCTTCCTTTCTGTGTTTTCGAAAATACTACAGATTTTGTTTCTTTGCATAAAGTTGAGAATGTGGAGTTGGAAACGTGAAGGCTACAATCCAAAATGAAGTGTTTAAGTATTACTTTTAATTCCAACATTCCATCTTCAAGCGCCCAATCCCGCGGTAACCAATGCTGGTGGTTAGGGAAATTGGGCTGTACTAATTGAAATTCCATGATTTTTTTTGTACCTAAATTTATTACTTCGAATTCTTGTTTTAGTGGTTGATATTCATAGGGTATCGGATAATAGCTTCGTTTAGGGTTCAATCTCCTGCATAATGAACTGAAATTTCTATGGCAAAACCCTGAGGGCAGCTCAATTGGTCAGACTTTGGGTTTATTCTTCAATGGTCACCAGTTCGAGTCCCCTCAGGGCCACTGAGGTGAGTACCCGACTGTAAATTTCAGGGTTCCGTGGAATTAGTCGAGGTGCGTACAAAATGGCCCGGACATCCACGGTTATCAAAAAAAAAAAAAAAAATCTATGGCAAACTTCTAAAACTACATCTACTATATGTTTAATCAGCTGGTCGCTAAATCTAGAAAGTATCCATGCGATGGGGATCAAGAGATAAAATATACTGCACTATTAGCAGAAGTCTGTATAAGGGCCTGTTTGAGCCAAACTTTTTTGAAAATGAGAATGAAAAATATAGTCGTTATTGGGGCCAACACAAGAAATAGAAAATTTGAATTTAAATGTTGATGTGATGGATAATGGTCATATTTTTTATTTTAGTGAGAAAAAAATATGGCTCAACGGGGCCTAACAAAAGAAACTTCCAAGTTTTTTTTTATAAAACCTTCGTTTCCCTTTTCCCTTTTCATGACTGAGAGAGACTGTTATTTAAAACTACAAGTCAGTGTCTGTTGTTTTGACCATTTGTTTTACATTTTATATGGATGATTGCTGGTTGCAGAGATTCTAACTCCTTGTATGCTAATCAGTCTGTTGATTGTTTTTACAAGATACAACGTATTTACTTTTTCATACATGGCTACCCTAAATTTGATGGGTAAATGGCTTAGTTTTTTACTGTTGTTTCTGAATTCTTGTAGAAAGTTCTCAAAATTCCTCGTGCCTTTTGTCATACCATCATTTGGTATTAATTTAGTCGAATATGTTGTATTTACTTAGTTTCGAATTGCACTAGTAAAATGGAAATGAAATGGAATTTCCTTATGACATGAAACTGGAACTTTTGCGATCCTTGTTATTGCTATCTGATGATGTCTAAACTGAACTTGTAGATGAACCATGAAGATGGTACTGATTCAAAGGACTACATCAAAGTGGAAGATAATGCTAATCTAAAGCCTCCATCCAACTTGATGTCACTCATGCAAGTCTATAGGGAAGCAATTTTAAATGGAGATGGCGAGACTGTATCTAATATTGAAGCTGTAATATGCATGGTAGAAAAAGAAAAAAATGAGTTGGTCCAAAAAGTTTCAGATTTGTCTGCAGAGATCTCTTCTGGGAAGGAAAAATACATTCGTTTGCAGGCAGATTTTGATAATCACAGAAAAAGATCAGAAAAGGAGAGATTACGGTTAAGGAGTGATGTCCAGGGAGAAGTGATTGAAAGCCTGTTGCCTATGGTTGACAGTTTTGAGAGAGCCAAGCAACAGATCAAACTAGAAACAGAAAAGGAAAAGAAGATCGATACAAGTTACCAGGGTATATACAAGCAATTTGTGGAGATCATGAGGAGCTTGCGCGTGGCTGCTGTTCCCACTGTTGGGAAGCCGTTTGATCCCTCAGTAAGTTCTCTCAGTTACTGACGTACATTTACACACAAGCTCGACTCATTTTCTTTTATCTTTTTTCTCTTTCTATTATTTATTATTTAATATTGGAGTAGGGTGGGGTGGGGTGGGATGGGGTTAGAATATAATAAATAATATCCTCCCGCTGTTATGCTATTCATGCTTGCATTCAAGCTGAATTTCGGTTTGTAACATCACATATAAAAAGTCTCCCTTAATCTCTACAGGAAAAAAGTCGAGAATTGTCAGTAGACCTTTGTTTTGGGGAATTCTTGGCAGGAAATAGGATACTATATTATCAACAGTTCTTTTATAGGACCGCTGGTTTTTATTAAAAGGCATCTGGTTTTTTAGTTCTTTACAAATCTGAATTTTACTGAGCTAAATCATTTAATCATGTCGTGTTCATTAGTAGTTGTAGTAGTCATCTTAGTCTTGGTAGGAAAGAATCAAGGTAAGTGTAGATGCCAGTCTTATATCATATCTCCCCAGTGATGCTTTAAAAATTTAGTTCAAATTTTAATGTCCCTCACGCTGTGTTTGATCAGGTGAACTGAAGAGTAATGGACTATATAACAACGATAAAGAAGTTAAAAATTGTTTAGTCTTATCCAATACCGTATAATATACACGTACTTAGTGACATACTATCCCTGTGGTTTTGGTTTGAAGCATTGTTACTAAGAACTCGTTTCTATATGCTGCTCATCGTGCTGTTGAATTTTGATGTTAAGCGTACTGGATTACTGTCACGCGTTTTATGCAACATGAAATTATACCGCAAGTGTACGGTGTCAAGTTTTGTAATATAGTATTGGAGTAAGAGTGTCGAACCCACATGAATTGATATTGATTTTATACCAAGTACTACAATTATATAGCATCTATTTTATCTAGATAATTGATGAATGATTGATTTATTGT